>CAMRHE010001320.1:0-133654 GCA_947044405.1 Leptodactylus fallax
ATGTTATAATGAGTGATCAGCTTAACAGCAATTACTTGCAAAGTCAATATTTGCCTAGAAAATGAACTTTATCCCTCAAAACACATTTCAACATCATTGCAGCCCTGCCTTAAAAGGACCACCTAACATCGTTTCAGTGATTGCTCCATTAACACAGGTGTGGGTGTTGATGAGGACAGGGCTGGAGATCAATCTGTCATGATTAAGTAAGAATGACACCACTGGACACTTTAAAAGGAGGCTGGTGCTTGCCATCATTGTTTCTCTTCTGTCAACCATGGTTATCTCTAAAGAAACACGTGCAGTCATCATTGCACTGCACAAAAATGGCCTAACTGGGAAGAGTATTGCAGTTAGAAAGATTGCACCTCAGTCAACAATCTATCGCATCATCAAGAACTTCAAGGAGAGAGGTTCCATTGGTGCCAAAAAGGCTCCAGGGCGCCCAAGAAAGACCAGCAAGCAGCAGGACCGTCTCTTAAAAGTGTTTCAGCTGCGGGATCGGGCTACCAGCAGTGCAGAGCTTGCTGAGGAATGGCAGCAGGCAGGTGTGAGTGCATCTGCACGCACTGTGAGGCGGAGACTCTTGGAGCAAGGTCTGGTCTCAAGGAGGGCAGCAAAGAAGCCACTTCTCTCCAGAAAAAACATCAGGGACAGACTGATATTCTGCAAAAGGTACAGGGAGTGGACTGCTGAGGACTGGGGTAAAGTCATTTCTCTGATGAATCCCCTTTTCGATTGTTTGGAACATCTGGAAAATAGCTTATTCGGAGAAGAAGAGGTGAGCGCTACCACCAGTCTTGTCTCATGCCAACTGTAAAGCATCCTGAAACCATTCATGTGTGGGGTTGCTTCTCAGCCAAGGGAATCGGCTCTCTCACAGTCTTGCCTAAAAACACAGCCATGAATAAAGAATGGTACCAGAATGTCCTCCAAGAGCAACTTCTCCCAACCGTCCAAGAGCAGTTTGGCGCTCAACAATGCCTTTTCCAGCATGATGGAGCACCTTGCCATAAAGGAAAGGGGGAAATTAAAAGGTTTGGGGAGAAAAAAATGGGGGTTTGGGGGCCTGGGGTGGTAAACCCCTGAATTTTTTATCCCTTTGAAAATGTGGGGTGGATTGAAAAGAGAGGGGGGGAAAAAAAAAAAAAAATAATTTGATAAAATAAAAAAGTATTTTTTTTTTAGTGGGGTGTTGTTGTGTGGGTGTTGTTGGTGGGGGTGGGGGGGGGGGGTGTGGGGGAGAGTAGGAGAGGTGGTGAAGAAGAGGGGTGATTATTGGTATTAATTATTTGTTGTATTTTATTATTATTTTTGTTAAAATAAATTTTTGTTTTTTAAAATATGAATGTAATTTAATTAATTTTTTTAAAAAAAAAAAAAAAAAAAAAAAAAAAAAAAGAAGAGGAGAGAGAATAATAGTATAAAAAAAAAAAATTTTTTTTTTTATTTTTTTTGTTATTTATGTTATATAAATATAAACAGTACAGATTATATACAGGAGTATGTGACTGTATATAATATATAAGTGACAGTTCAGACTATATACCGGAGTATGTGACTGTATATAATATTATAATGACAGTACAGACTATACACAGTAGTATGTGACTGTATATAATATAAGTGACAGTACAGACTATATATAGGAGTATGTGATTGTACATAATATAACTGACAGTACAGACTGTATACAGGAGTATGTGACTGTAAATAATATATAAGTGACAGTACAGACTATATACAGGAGTATGTGACTGTATATAATATATAAGTGACAGCACAGACTATATACAGTAGTATGTGACTGTATATAATATTATAGTGACAGTACAGACTATAGACAGGAGTATGTGACTGTATATAATATTATAGTGACAGTACAGGCTATATACAGGAGTATGTGACTGTACAGTACATAACATAAGTGACAGTACAGACTGTATACAGGAGTATGTGACTGTAAATAATATATAAGTGACAGTACAGACTATATACAGGAGTATGTGACTGTACATAATATATAAGTGACAGTACAGACTAAATACAACAGTATGTGACTGTACATAATATATAAGTGGCAGTACAGATTATATACAGGAGTATGTGACTGTACATAATATATAAGTGACAGTACAGACTAAATACAAGAGTATGTGACTGTACATAATATATAAGTGACAGTACAGACTATATACAGGAGTATGTGACTGTACATAATATATAAGTGACAGTACAGACCATATACAGGAGTATGTGACTGCATATAATATATAAGTGACAGTACAGATTATATACAAGAATATGTGACTGTATATAATATTATAGTGACAGTACAGATTATATACAGGAGTATGTGCCTGTATATAATATAAGTGACAGTACAGACTATATACCGGAGTATGTGACTGTACATAATATTATAGTGACAGTAAAGGCGATACACAGGAGTATGTGACTGTATATAATATATAAGTGACAGTACAGATTATATACAGGAGTATGTGACTGTATATAAATATAAGTGACAGTACAGACTATATACCGGAGTATGTGACTGTACATAATATTATAGTGACAGTACAGACTATATACAGGAGTACGTGACTGTACATAATATTATAGTGACAGTACAGGAGATATACAGGAGTATGTGACAGTATATAATATATAAGTGACAGTACAGACTATATACCGGAGTATGTGACTGTATATAATATTATAGTGACAGTACAGACTATATACAGGAGTATGTGACTGTATATAATATTATATTGACAGTACAGGCTATATACAGGAGTATGTGACTGTACATAATATAAGTGACAGTACAGACTGTATACAGGAGTATGTGACTGCAGATAATATATAAGTGACAGTACAGACTATATACAGGAGTATGTGACTGTAAATAATATATAAGTGACAGTACAGACTATATACAGGAGTATGTGACTGAACATAATATATAAGTGACAGTACAGACTATATACAGGAGTATGTGACTGTATATAATATATAAGTGACAGTACAGATTATATACAGGAGTATGTGACTGTATATAATATATAAGTGACAGTACAGACTATATACAGGAGTATGTGACTGTATATAATATTATAGTGACAGTACAGACTATATACAGGAGTATGTGACTGTATATAATATAAGTGACAGTACAGACTATATACAGGAGTATGTGACTGTACATAATATATAAGTGACAGTACAGACTGTATACAGGAGTATGTGACTGTATATAATATATAAGTGACAGTACAGACTATATACAGGAGTATGTGACTGTACATAATATATAAGTGACAGTACAGACTGTATACAGGAGTATGTGACTGTAGATAATATATAAGTGACAGTACAGACTATATACAGGAGTATGTGACTGTACATAATATATAAGTGACAGTACAGACTATATACAGGAGTATGTGACTGTACATAATATATAAGTGACAGTACAGACTATATACAGGAGTATGTGACTGTACATAATATATAAGTGACAGTACAGACTATATACAGGAGTATGTGACTGTACATAAAATAAGGACAGTATATAAGTGACAGTACAGACTATATACAGGAGTATGTGACTGTACATAATATATAAGTGACAGTACAGACTATATACAGGAGTATGTGACTGTACATAATATATAAGTGACAGTACAGACTATATACAGGAGTATGTGACTGTACATAATATATAAGTGACAGTACAGACTATATACAGGAGTATGTGACTGTACATAATATATAAGTGACAGTACAGACTATATACAGGAGTATGTGACTGTACATAATATATAAGTGACAGTACAGACTATATACAGGAGTATGTGACTGTACATAATATATAAGTGACAGTACAGACTATATACAGGAGTATGTGACTGTATAATAATATAAGTGACAGTACAGACTATATACAGGAGTATGTGACTGTACATAATATATAAGTGACAGTACAGACTATATACAGGAGTATGTGACTGTACATAATATATAAGTGACAGTACAGACTATATACAGGAGTATGTGACTGTACATAATATATAAGTGACAGTACAGACTATATACAGGAGTATGTGACTGTATATAATATATAAGTGACAGTACAGACTATATACAGGAGTATGTGACTGTACATAATATATAAGTGACAGTACAGACTATATACAGGAGTATGTGACTGTATATAATATATAAGTGACAGTACAGACTATATACAGGAGTATGTGACTGTATATAATATATAAGTGACAGTACAGACTATATACAGGAGTATGTGACTGTACATAATATATAAGTGACAGTACAGACTATATACAGGAGTATGTGACTGTACATAATATAAGTGACAGTACAGACTATATACAGGAGTATGTGACTGTATATAATATATAAGTGACAGTACAGACTATATACAGGAGTATGTGACTGTATATAATATATAAGTGACAGTACAGACTATATACAGGAGTATGTGACTGTATATAATATTATAAGTGACAGTACAGACTATATACAGGAGTATGTGACTGTACATAATATTATAGTGACAGTACAGACTATATACAGGAGTATGTGACTGTACATAATATATAAGTGACAGTACAGACTATATACAGGAGTATGTGACTGTACATAATATATAAGTGACAGTACAGACTATATACAGGAGTATGTGACTGTACATAATATATAAGTGACAGTACAGACTATATACAGGAGTATGTGACTGTACATAATATATAAGTGACAGTACAGACTATATACAGGAGTATGTGACTGTACATAATATATAAGTGACAGTACAGACAAAAGTATGTGACTGTATATAATATATAAGTGACAGTACAGACTATATACAGGAGTATGTGACTGTACATAATATATAAGTGACAGTACAGACTATATACAGGAGTATGTGACTGTACATAATATATAAGTGACAGTACAGACTATATACAGGAGTATGTGACTGTACATAATATATAAGTGACAGTACAGACTATATACAGGAGTATGTGACTGTACATAATATATATAGTGACAGTACAGACTATATACAGGAGTATGTGACTGTATATAATATATAAGTGACAGTACAGACTATATACAGGAGTATGTGACTGTACATAATATTATAAGTGACAGTACAGGCTATATACAGGAGTATGTGACTGTATATAATATATAAGTGACAGTACAGATCTATATACAGGAGTATGTGACTGTATATAATATATAAGTGACAGTACAGACTATATACAGGAGTATGTGACTGTACATAATATATATAGTGACAGTACAGACTATATACAGGAGTATGTGACTGTACATAATATATATGACAGTACAGACTATATACAGGAGTATGTGACTGTATATAATATATAAGTGACAGTACAGATTATATACAGGAGTATGTGACTGTATATAATATATAAGTGACAGTACAGACTATATACAGGAGTATGTGACTGTACATAATATTATAGTGACAGTACAGACTATATACAGGAGTATGTGACTGTACATAAATATATAAGTGACAGTACAGACTATATACAGGAGTATGTGACTGTATATATATATAAGTGACAGTACAGACTATATACAGGAGTATGTGACTGTACATAATATTATAGTGACAGTACAGACTATATACAGGAGTATGTGACTGTATATAATATATAGTGACAGTACAGACTATATACAGGAGTATGTGACTGTACATAATATAAGTGACAGTACAGACTATATACAGGAGTATGTGACTGTACATAATATATAAGTGACAGTACAGACTATATACAGGAGTATGTGACTGTACATAATATATAAGTGACAGTACAGACTATATACAGGAGTATGTGACTGTACATAATATATAAGTGACAGTACAGACTATATACAGGAGTATGTGACTGTATATAATATATAAGTGACAGTACAGACTATATACAGGAGTATGTGACTGTATATAATATATAAGTGACAGTACAGACTATATACAGGAGTATGTGACTGTATATAATATATAATGACAGTACAGACTATATACAGGAGTATGTGACTGTATATAATATAAGTGACAGTACAGACTATATACAGGAGTATGTGACTGTACATATATATAAGTGACAGTACAGACTATATACAGGAGTATGTGACTGTACATAATATATAAGTGACAGTACAGACTATATACAGGAGTATGTGACTGTATATAATATATAAGTGACAGTACAGACTATATACAGGAGTATGTGACTGTATATAATATATAAGTGACAGTACAGACTATATACAGGAGTATGTGACTGTACATAATATTATAAGTGACAGTACAGACTATATACAGGAGTATGTGACTGTATATAATATATAAGTGACAGTACAGACTATATACAGGAGTATGTGACTGTACATAATATAAGTGACAGTACAGACTGTATACAGGAGTATGTGACTGTAAATAATATATAAGTGACAGTACAGACTATATACAGGAGTATGTGACTGTACATAATATATAAGTGACAGTACAGACTATATACAAGAGTATGTGACTGTACATAATATATAAGTGGCAGTACAGACTATATACAGGAGTATGTGACTGTACATAATATATAAGTGACAGTACAGACTAAATACAAGAGTATGTGACTGTACATAATATATAAGTGACAGTACAGACTATATACAGGAGTATGTGACTGTACATAATATATAAGTGACAGTACAGACTATATACAGGAGTATGTGACTGTATATAATATATAAGTGACAGTACAGATTATATACAGGAGTATGTGACTGTATATAATATTATAGTGACAGTACAGATTATATACAGGAGTATGTGACTGTATATAATAATAAGTGACAGTACAGACTATATACAGGAGTATGTGACTGTATATAATATTATAGTGACAGTACAGACTATATACAGGAGTATGTGACTGTACATAATATTATAAGTGGCAGTACAGGCTATATACAGGAGTATGTGACTGTATATAATATATAAGTGACAGTACAGATTATATACAGGAGTATGTGACTGTATATAATATAAGTGACAGTACAGACTATATACAGGAGTATGTGACTGTACATAATATTATAGTGACAGTACAGACTATATACAGGAGTATGTGACTGTACATAATATTATAAGTGACAGTACAGAATATATACAGGAGTATGTGACAGTATATAATATATAAGTGACAGTACAGACTATATACAGGAGTATGTGACTGTATATAATATTATAGTGACAGTACAGACTATATACAGGAGTATGTGACTGTATATAATATTATATTGACAGTACAGGCTATATACAGGAGTATGTGACTGTACATAATATAAGTGACAGTACAGACTGTATACAGGAGTATGTGACTGCAGATAATATATAATTGACAGTACAGACTATATACAGGAGTATGTGACTGTATATAATATTATAATGACAGTACAGACTAAATACAAGAGTATGTGACTGTACATAATATATAAGTGACAGTACAGACTATATACAGGAGTATGTGACTGTACATAATATATAAGTGACAGTACAGACTATATACAGGAGTATGTGACTGCATATAATATATAAGTGACAGTACAGACTATATACAGGAATATGTGACTGTATATAATATTATAGTGACAGTACAGATTATATACAGGAGTATGTGCCTGTATATAATATAAGTGACAGTACAGACTATATACCGGAGTATGTGACTGTACATAATATTATAGTGACAGTACAGACTATATACAGGAGTATGTGACTGTATATAATATTAATTGACAGTACAGGCTATATACAGGAGTATGTGACTGTACATAATATAAGTGACAGTACAGACTGTATACAGGAGTATGTGACTGCAGATAATATATAAGTGACAGTACAGACTATATACAGGAGTATGTGACTGTACATAATATATAAGTGACAGTACAGACTATATACAGGAGTATGTGACTGTACATAATATATAAGTGACAGTACAGACTATATACAGGAGTATGTGACTGTACATAATATATATAGTGACAGTACAGGCTATATACAGGAGTATGTGACTGTACATAATATAAGTGACAGTACAGACTGTATACAGGAGTATGTGACTGTAGATAATATATAAGTGACAGTACAGACTATATACAGGAGTATGTGACTGTATATAATATATAAGTGACAGTACAGACTATATACAGGAGTATGTGACTGTACATAATATATAAGTGACAGTACAGACTATATACAGGAGTATGTGACTGTATATAATATATAAGTGACAGTACAGACTATATACAGGAGTATGTGACTGTACATAATATATAAGTGACAGTACAGACTATATACAGGAGTATGTGACTGTACATAATATTATAAGTGACAGTACAGACTATATACAGGAGTATGTGACTGTATATAATATATAAGTGACAGTACAGACTATATACAGGAGTATGTGACTGTATATAATATTATAGTGACAGTACAGATTATATACAGGAGTATGTGACTGTATATAAATATAAGTGACAGTACAGACTGTATACAGGAGTATGTGACTGTAGATAATATATAAGTGACAGTACAGACTATATACAGGAGTATGTGACTGTACATAATATATAAGTGACAGTACAGACTATATACAGGAGTATGTGACTGTATATAATATATAAGTGACAGTACAGATTATATACAGGAGTATGTGACTGTATATAATATATAAGTGACAGTTCAGACTATATACCGGAGTATGTGACTGTATATAATATTATAATGACAGTACAGACTATACACAGTAGTATGTGACTGTATATAATATAAGTGACAGTACAGACTATATATAGGAGTATGTGATTGTACATAATATAACTGACAGTACAGACTGTATACAGGAGTATGTGACTGTAAATAATATATAAGTGACAGTACAGACTATATACAGGAGTATGTGACTGTATATAATATATAAGTGACAGCACAGACTATATACAGTAGTATGTGACTGTATATAATATTATAGTGACAGTACAGACTATAGACAGGAGTATGTGACTGTATATAATATTATAGTGACAGTACAGGCTATATACAGGAGTATGTGACTGTACAGTACATAATATAAGTGACAGTACAGACTGTATACAGGAGTATGTGACTGTACATAATATATAAGTGACAGTACAGACTAAATACAACAGTATGTGACTGTAAATAATATATAAGTGACAGTACAGACTATATACAGGAGTATGTGACTGTACATAATATATAAGTGACAGTACAGACTAAATACAACAGTATGTGACTGTACATAATATATAAGTGGCAGTACAGATTATATACAGGAGTATGTGACTGTACATAATATATAAGTGACAGTACAGACTAAATACAAGAGTATGTGACTGTACATAATATATAAGTGACAGTACAGACTATAAACAGGAGTATGTGACTGTACATAATATATAAGTGACAGTACAGACCATATACAGGAGTATGTGACTGCATATAATATATAAGTGACAGTACAGATTATATACAAGAATATGTGACTGTATATAATATTATAGTGACAGTACAGATTATATACAGGAGTATGTGCCTGTATATAATATAAGTGACAGTACAGACTGTATGCAGGAGTATGCGACTGTATATAATAGTATATTGACAGTACAGACTATATACAGGAGTATGTGACTGTACATAATATATAAGTGACAGTACAGACTATATACAGGAGTATGTGACTGTTTATAATATTATAGTGACAGTACAGACTATAAACAGGAGTATGTGACTGTATATAATTTTATAGTGACAGTACAGACTATAGACAGGAGTATGTGACTGTATATAATATTATAGTGACAGTACAGGCTATATATAGGAGTATGTGACTGTACAGTACATAATATAAGTGACAGTACAGACTGTATACAGGAGTATGTGACTGTACATAATATATAAGTGACAGTACAGACTAAATACAAGAGTATGTGACTGTACATAATATATAATTGACAGTACAGACTATATACAGGAGTATGTGACGGTAAATAATATATAAGTGACAGTACAGACTATATACAGGAGTATGTGACTGAACATAATATATAAGTGACAGTACAGACTATATACAGGAGTATGTGACTGTACATAATATATAAGTGACAGTACAGACCATATACAGGAGTATGTGACTGCATATAATATATAAGTGACAGTACAGATTATATACAAGAATATGTGACTGTATATAATATTATAGTGACAGTACAGATTATATACAGGAGTATGTGCCTGTATGTAATATAAGTGACAGTACAGACTATATACCGGAGTATGTGACTGTACATAATATTATAGTGACAGTAAAGGCGATACACAGGAGTATGTGACTGTATATAATATATAAGTGACAGTACAGATTATATACAGGAGTATGTGACTGTATATAATATAAGTGACAGTACAGACTTTATACCGGAGTATGTGACTGTACATAATATTATAGTGACAGTACAGACTATATACAGGAGTACGTGACTGTACATAATATTATAGTGACAGTACAGGAGATATACAGGAGTATGTGACAGTATATAATATATAAGTGACAGTACAGACTATATACCGGAGTATGTGACTGTATATAATATTATAGTGACAGTACAGACTATATACAGGAGTATGTGACTGTATATAATATTATATTGACAGTACAGGCTATATACAGGAGTATGTGACTGTACATAATATAAGTGACAGTACAGACTGTATACAGGAGTATGTGACTGCAGATAATATATAAGTGACAGTACAGACTGTATACAGGAGTATGTGACTGCAGATAATATATAAGTGACAGTACAGACTATATACAGGAGTATGTGACTGTAAATAATATATAAGTGACAGTACAGACTATATACAGGAGTATGTGACTGAACATAATATATAAGTGACAGTACAGACTATATACAGGAGTATGTGACTGTATATAATATATAAGTGACAGTACAGATTATATACAGGAGTATGTGACTGTATATAATATATAAGTGACAGTTCAGACTATATACCGGAGTATGTGACTGTATATAATATTATAATGACAGTACAGACTATACACAGTAGTATGTGACTGTATATAATATAAGTGACAGTACAGACTATATATAGGAGTATGTGATTGTACATAATATAACTGACAGTACAGACTGTATACAGGAGTATGTGACTGTAAATAATATATAAGTGACAGTACAGACTATATACAGGAGTATGTGACTGTATATAATATATAAGTGACAGCACAGACTATATACAGTAGTATGTGACTGTATATAATATTATAGTGACAGTACAGACTATAGACAGGAGTATGTGACTGTATATAATATTATAGTGACAGTACAGGCTATATACAGGAGTATGTGACTGTACAGTACATAACATAAGTGACAGTACAGACTGTATACAGGAGTATGTGACTGTAAATAATATATAAGTGACAGTACAGACTATATACAGGAGTATGTGACTGTACATAATATATAAGTGACAGTACAGACTAAATACAACAGTATGTGACTGTACATAATATATAAGTGGCAGTACAGATTATATACAGGAGTATGTGACTGTACATAATATATAAGTGACAGTACAGACTAAATACAAGAGTATGTGACTGTACATAATATATAAGTGACAGTACAGACTATATACAGGAGTATGTGACTGTACATAATATATAAGTGACAGTACAGACCATATACAGGAGTATGTGACTGCATATAATATATAAGTGACAGTACAGATTATATACAAGAATATGTGACTGTATATAATATTATAGTGACAGTACAGATTATATACAGGAGTATGTGCCTGTATATAATATAAGTGACAGTACAGACTGTATACAGGAGTATGTGACTGTATATAATAGTATAGTGACAGTACAGACTATATACAGGAGTATGTGACTGTACATAATATATAAGTGACAGTACAGACTATATACAGTAGTATGTGACTGTTTATAATATTATAGTGACAGTACAGACTATAAACAGGAGTATGTGACTGTATATAATTTTATAGTGACAGTACAGACTATAGACAGGAGTATGTGACTGTATATAATATTATAGTGACAGTACAGGCTATATATAGGAGTATGTGACTGTACAGTACATAATATAAGTGACAGTACAGACTGTATACAGGAGTATGTGACTGTACATAATATATAAGTGACAGTACAGACTAAATACAAGAGTATGTGACTGTACATAATATATAATTGACAGTACAGACTATATACAGGAGTATGTGACTGTACATAATATATAAGTGACAGTACAGATCATATACAGGAGTATGTGACTGCATATAATATATAAGTGACAGTACAGATTATATACAGGAATATGTGACTGTATATAATATTATAGTGACAGTACAGATTATATACAGGAGTATGTGCCTGTATATAATATAAGTGACAGTACAGACTATATACCGGAGTATGTGACTGTACATAATATATAAGTGACAGTACAGGCTATATACAGGAGTATGTGACTGTACATAATATATAAGTGACAGTACAGACTATATACAGGAGTATGTGACTGTACATAATATATAAGTGACAGTACAGACTATATACAGGAGTATGTGACTGTACATAATATATAAGTGACAGTACAGACTATATACAGGAGTATGTGACTGTACATAATATATAAGTGACAGTACAGACTAAATACAAGAGTATGTGACTGTACATAATATATAAGTGACAGTACAGACTATATACAGGAGTATGTGACTGTACATAATACATAAGTGACAGTACAGACTATATACTGGAGTATGTGACTGTATATAATATTATAGTGACAGTACAGACTATATACAGGAGTATGTGACTGTATATAATATTATATTGACAGTACAGGCTATATACAGGAGTATGTGACTGTACATAATATAAGTGACAGTACAGACTGTATACAGGAGTATGTGACTGCAGATAATATATAAGTGACAGTACAGACTATATACAGGAGTATGTGACTGTAAATAATATATAAGTGACAGTACAGACTATATACAGGAGTATGTGACTGAACATAATATATAAGTGACAGTACAGACTATATACAGGAGTATGTGACTGTACAGTACATAGGCCAAAAGTTTTGAGAATGATACAAATATTAATTTTTACAAAGTCTACTGCTTCAGTTTTTCTAATGGCAATTTGCATATACTCCAGAATGTTATAATGAGTGATCAGCTTAACAGCAATTACTTGCAAAGTCAATATTTGCCTAGAAAATGAACTTTATCCCTCAAAATACATTTCAACATCATTGCAGCCCTGCCTTAAAAGGACCACCTAACATCGTTTCAGTGATTGCTCCATTAACACAGGTGTGGGTGTTGATGAGGACAGGGCTTGGAGATCAATCTGTCATGATTAAGTAAGAATGACACCACTGGACACTTTAAAAGGAGGCTGGTGCTTGCCATCATTGTTTCTCTTCTGTCAACCATGGTTATCTCTAAAGAAACACGTGCAGTCATCATTGCACTGCACAAAAATGGCCTAACTGGGAAGAGTATTGCAGTTAGAAAGATTGCACCTCAGTCAACAATCTATCGCATCATCAAGAACTTCAAGGAGAGAGGTTCCATTGGTGCCAAAAAGGCTCCAGGGCGCCCAAGAAAGACCAGCAAGCAGCAGGACCGTCTCTTAAAAGTGTTTCAGCTGCGGGATGGGGCTACCAGCAGTGCAGAGCTTGCTGAGGAATGGCAGCAGGCAGGTGTGAGTGCATCTGCACGCACTGTGAGGCGGAGACTCTTGGAGCAAGGTCTGGTCTCAAGGAGGGCAGCAAAGAAGCCACTTCTCTCCAGAAAAAACATCAGGGACAGACTGATATTCTGCAAAAGGTACAGGGAGTGGACTGCTGAGGGACTGGGGTAAAGTCATTTTCTCTGATGAATCCCCTTTTCGATTGTTTGGAACATCTGGAAAATAGCTTATTCGGAGAAGAAGAGGTGAGCGCTACCACCAGTCTTGTCTCATGCCAACTGTAAAGCATCCTGAAACCATTCATGTGTGGGGTTGCTTCTCAGCCAAGGGAATCGGCTCTCTCACAGTCTTGCCTAAAAACACAGCCATGAATAAAGAATGGTACCAGAATGTCCTCCAAGAGCAACTTCTCCCAACCGTCCAAGAGCAGTTTGGCGCTCAACAATGCCTTTTCCAGCATGATGGAGCACCTTGCCATAAAGCAAAGGTGATATCTAAATGGCTCAGGGAACAAAACATAGAGATTTTGGGTCCATGGCCTGGAAACTCCCAGCAGTCTTAATCCCATTGAGAACTTGTGGTCAATCATCAAGAGACAGGTGGACAAACAAAAACCAACAAATTCAGACAAAATTAAAGCATTGATTCTGCAAGAATGGACTGCTATCAGTCAGGATTTGGTCCAGAAGTTGATTGAGAGCATGCCAGGGAGAATTGCAGAGGTCCTGAAGAAGAAGGGTCAACACTGCAAATATTGACTTGCTGCATTAACTCATTCTAACTGTCAAAATAAGCTTCTGTTACTCATAATATGAATGCAATTATATTTCTGTATGTGATAAAAACATCTGACAAACACACATAAAAACCAGAGGGCAGCAGATCATGTGAAAATATAATATTTGTGTCATTCTCAAAACTTTTGGCCATGACTGTATATAATATATAAGTGACAGTACAGATTATATACAGGAGTATGTGACTGTATATAATATATAAGTGACAGTTCAGACTATATACCGGAGTATGTGACTGTATATAATATTATAATGACAGTACAGACTATACACAGTAGTATGTGACTGTATATAATATAAGTGACAGTACAGACTATATATAGGAGTATGTGATTGTACATAATATAACTGACAGTACAGACTGTATACAGGAGTATGTGACTGTAAATAATATATAAGTGACAGTACAGACTATATACAGGAGTATGTGACTGTATATAACATATAAGTGACAGTACAGACTATATACAGTATATGTGACTGTATATAATATTATAGTGACAGTACAGACTATAGACAGGAGTATGTGACTGTATATAATATTATAGTGACAGTACAGGCTATATACAGGAGTATGTGACTGTACAGTACATAACATAAGTGACAGTACAGACTGTATACAGCAGTATGTGACTGTAAATAATATATAAGTGACAGTACAGACTATATACAGGAGTATGTGACTGTACATAATATATAAGTGACAGTACAGACTGAATACAAGAGTATGTGACTGTACATAATATATAAGTGGCAGTACAGATTATATACAGGAGTATGTGACTGTACATAATATATAAGTGACAGTACAGACTAAATACAAGAGTATGTGACTGTACATAATATATAAGTGACAGTACAGACTATATACAGGAGTATGTGACTGTACATAATATATAAGTGACAGTACAGACCATATACAGGAGTATGTGACTGCATATAATATATAAGTGACAGTACAGATTATATACAAGAATATGTGACTGAATATAATATTATAGTGACAGTACAGATTATATACAGGAGTATGTGCCTGTATATAATATAAGTGACAGTACAGACTATATACCGGAGTATGTGACTGTACATAATATTATAGTGACAGTAAAGGCGATACACAGGAGTATGTGACTGTATATAATATATAAGTGACAGTACAGATTATATACAGGAGTATGTGACTGTATATAATATAAGTGACAGTACAGACTATATACCGGAGTATGTGACTGTACATAATATTATAGTGACAGTACAGACTATATACAGGAGTACGTGACTGTACATAATATTATAGTGACAGTACAGGAGATATACAGGCGTATGTGTCAGTATATAATATATAAGTGACAGTACAGACTATATACCGGAGTATGTGACTGTATATAATATTATAGTGACAGTACAGACTATATACAGGAGTATTTGACTGTATATAATATTATATTGACAGTACAGGCTATATACAGGAGTATGTGACTGTACATAATATAAGTGACAGTACAGACTGTATACAGGAGTATGTGACTGCAGATAATATATAAGTGACAGTACAGACTATATACAGGAGTATGTGACTGTAAATAATATATAAGTGACAGTACAGACTATATACAGGAGTATGTGACTGAACATAATATATAAGTGACAGTACAGACTATATACAGGAGTATGTGACTGTATATAATATTATAGTGACAGTACAGATTATATACAGGAGTATGTGCCTGTATATAATATAAGTGACAGTACAGACTATATACCGGAGTATGTGACTGTACATAATATTATAGTGACAGTAAAGGCTATACACAGGAGTATGTGACTGTATATAATATTGTATTGACAGTACAGGCTATATACAGGAGTATGTGACTGTACATAATATAAGTGACAGTACAGATTGTATACAGGAGTATGTGACTGCAGATAATATATAAGTGACAGTACAGACTATATACAGGAGTATGTGACTGTAAATAATATATAAGTGACAGTACAGACTATATACAGGAGTATGTGACTGTACATAATATATAAGTGACAGTACAGACTATATACAGGAGTATGTGACTGTATATAATATAGTGACAGTACAGACTATATACAGGAGTATGTGACTGTACATAATATATAAGTGACAGTACAGACTGTATACAGGAGTATGTGACTGTACATAATATATAAGTGACAGTACAGACTATATACAGGAGTATGTGACTGTACATAATATATAAGTGACAGTACAGACTATATACAGGAGTATGTGACTGTACATAATATATAAGTGACAGTACAGACTATATACAGGAGTATGTGACTGTACATAATATATAAGTGACAGTACAGACTATATACAGGAGTATGTGACTGTACATAATATAAGTGACAGTACAGACTGTATACAGGAGTATGTGACTGTTACATAATATATAAGTGACAGTACAGAATATTTACAGGAGTATGTGACTGTATATAATATGATAGTGACAGTACAGACTGTATACAGGAGTATGTGACTGCAGATAATATATAATTGACAGTACAGACTATATACAGGAGTATGTGACTGTAAATAATATATAAGTGACAGTACAGACTATATACAGGAGTATGTGACTGAACATAATATATAAGTGACAGTACAGACTATATACAGGAGTATGTGACTGTATATAATATATAAGTGACAGTACAGATTATATACAGGAGTATGTGACTGTATATAATATATAAGTGACAGTTCAGACTATATACAGGAGTATGTGACTGTATATAATATTATAATGACAGTACAGACTATACACAGTAGTATGTGACTGTATATAATATAAGTGACAGTACAGACTATATATAGGAGTATGTGATTGTACATAATATAACTGACAGTACAGACTGTATACAGGAGTATGTGACTGTAAATAATATATAAGTGACAGTACAGACTATATACAGGAGTATGTGACTGTATATAATATATAAGTGACAGTACAGACTATATACAGTAGTATGTGACTGTATATAATATTATAGTGACAGTACAGACTATAGACAGGAGTATGTGACTGTATATAATATTATAGTGACAGTACAGGCTATATACAGGAGTATGTGACTGTACAGTACATAACATAAGTGACAGTACAGACTGTATACAGGAGTATGTGACTGTAAATAATATATAAGTGACAGTACAGACTATATACAGGAGTATGTGACTGTACATAATATATAAGTGACAGTACAGACTAAATACAAGAGTATGTGACTGTACATAATATATAAGTGGCAGTACAGATTATATACAGGAGTATGTGACTGTACATAATATATAAGTGACAGTACAGACTAAATACAAGAGTATGTGACTGTACATAATATATAAGTGACAGTACAGACTATATACAGGAGTATGTGACTGTACATAATATATAAGTGACAGTACAGACCATATACAGGAGTATGTGACTGCATATAATATATAAGTGACAGTACAGATTATATACAAGAATATGTGACTGTATATAATATTATAGTGACAGTACAGATTATATACAGGAGTATGTGCCTGTATATAATATAAGTGACAGTACAGACTATATACAGGAGTATGTGACTGTACATAATATTATAGTGACAGTAAAGGCGATACACAGGAGTATGTGACTGTATATAATATATAAGTGACAGTACAGATTATATACAGGAGTATGTGACTGTATATAATATAAGTGACAGTACAGACTATATACCGGAGTATGTGACTGTACATAATATTATAGTGACAGTACAGACTATATACAGGAGTACGTGACTGTACATAATATTATAGTGACAGTACAGGAGATATACAGGAGTATGTGACAGTATATAATATATAAGTGACAGTACAGACTATATACCGGAGTATGTGACTGTATATAATATTATAGTGACAGTACAGACTATATACAGGAGTATGTGACTGTATATAATATTATATTGACAGTACAGGCTATATACAGGAGTATGTGACTGTACATAATATAAGTGACAGTACAGACTGTATACAGGAGTATGTGACTGCAGATAATATAAAAGTGACAGTACAGACTATATACAGGAGTATGTGACTGTAAATAATATATAAGTGACAGTACAGACTATATACAGGAGTATGTGACTGAACATAATATATAAGTGACAGTACAGACTATATACAGGAGTATGTGACTGTATATAATATATAAGTGACAGTACAGATTATATACAGGAGTATGTGACTGTATATAATATATAAGTGACAGTTCAGACTATATACCGGAGTATGTGACTGTATATAATATTATAATGACAGTACAGACTATACACAGTAGTATGTGACTGTATATAATATAAGTGACAGTACAGACTATATATAGGAGTATGTGATTGTACATAATATAACTGACAGTACAGACTGTATACAGGAGTATGTGACTGTAAATAATATATAAGTGACAGTACAGACTATATACAGGAGTATGTGACTGTATATAATATATAAGTGACAGTACAGACTATATACAGTAGTATGTGACTGTATATAATATTATAGTGACAGTACAGACTATAGACAGGAGTATGTGACTGTATATAATATTATAGTGACAGTACAGGCTATATACAGGAGTAGTGAGTATAAATAAGTGACAGTACAGACGTATACAGGGTATGTGACTGTAAATAATATATAAGTGACAGTACAGACTATATACAGGAGTATGTGACTGTACATAATATATAAGTGACAGTACAGACTAAATACAGGAGTATGTGACTGTACATAATATATAAGTGGCAGTACAGACTATATACAGGAGTATGTGACTGTACATAATATATAAGTGACAGTACAGACTAATATACAGAGTATGTGACTGTACATAATATATAAGTGACAGTACAGACTATATACAGGAGTATGTGACTGTACATAATATATAAGTGACAGTACAGACCTATATACAGGAGTATGTGACTGTATATAATATATAAGTGACAGTACAGATTATATACAGGAATATGTGACTGTATATAATATTATAGTGACAGTACAGATTATATACAGGAGTATGTGCCTGTATATAATATAAGTGACAGTACAGACTATATACCGGAGTATGTGACTGTACATAATATTATAGTGGCAGTAAAGGCGATACACAGGAGTATGTGACTGTATATAATATATAAGTGACAGTACAGATTATATACAGGAGTATGTGACTGTATATAATATAAGTGACAGTACAGACTATATACAGGAGTATGTGACTGTACATAATATTATAGTGACAGTACAGACTATATACAGGAGTATGTGACTGTACATAATATTATAGTGACAGTACAGGAGATATACAGGAGTATGTGACTGTATATAATATATAAGTGACAGTACAGACTATATACAGGAGTATGTGACTGTATATAATATTATAGTGACAGTACAGACTATATACAGGAGTATGTGACTGTATATAATATTATATTGACAGTACAGGCTATATACAGGAGTATGTGACTGTACATAATATAAGTGACAGTACAGACTGTATACAGGAGTATGTGACTGCAGATAATATATAATTGACAGTACAGACTATATACAGGAGTATGTGACTGTATATAATATTATAGTGACAGTACAGACTAAATACAGGAGTATGTGACTGTACATAATATATAAGTGACAGTACAGACTATATACAGGAGTATGTGACTGTACATAATATATAAGTGACAGTACAGACCATATACAGGAGTATGTGACTGTATATAATATATAAGTGACAGTACAGATTATATACAGGAATATGTGACTGTATATAATATTATAGTGACAGTACAGATTATATACAGGAGTATGTGCCTGTATATAATATAAGTGACAGTACAGACTATATACCGGAGTATGTGACTGTACATAATATTATAGTGACAGTAAAGGCGATACACAGGAGTATGAGACTGTATATAATATTATATTGACAGTACAGGCTATATACAGGAGTATGTGACTGTACATAATATAAGTGACAGTACAGATCTGTATACAGGAGTATGTGACTGTAGATAATATATAAGTGACAGTACAGACTATATACAGGAGTATGTGACTGTACATAATATATAAGTGACAGTACAGACTATATACAGGAGTATGTGACTGTACATAATATATAAGTGACAGTACAGACTATATACAGGAGTATGTGACTGTATATAATATTATATTGACAGTACAGGCTATATACAGGAGTATGTGACTGTACATAATATAAGTGACAGTACAGACTGTATACAGGAGTATGTGACTGTAGATAATATATAAGTGACAGTACAGACTATATACAGGAGTATGTGACTGTAAATAATATATAAGTGACAGTACAGACTATATACAGGAGTATGTGACTGAACATAATATATAAGTGACAGTACAGACTATATACAGGAGTATGTGACTGTATATAATATATAAGTGACAGTACAGATTATATACAGGAGTATGTGACTGTACATAATATATAAGTGACAGTACAGACTATATACAGGAGTATGTGACTGTACATAATATATAAGTGACAGTACAGACCATATACAGGAGTATGTGACTGCATATAATATATAAGTGACAGTACAGATTATATACAAGAATATGTGACTGTATATAATATTATAGTGACAGTACAGATTATATACAGGAGTATGTGCCTGTATATAATATAAGTGACAGTACAGACTATATACCGGAGTATGTGACTGTACATAATATTATAGTGACAGTAAAGGCGATACACAGGAGTATGTGACTGTATATAATATATAAGTGACAGTACAGATTATATACAGGAGTATGTGACTGTATATAATATAAGTGACAGTACAGACTATATACAGGAGTATGTGACTGTACATAATATTATAGTGACAGTACAGACTATATACAGGAGTATGTGACTGTACATAATATTATAGTGACAGTACAGGAGATATACAGGAGTATGTGACAGTATATAATATATAAGTGACAGTACAGACTATATAGGAGTATGTGACTGTAATAATATTATAGTGACAGTACAGACTATATACAGGAGTATGTGACTGTATATAATATTATATTGACAGTACAGGCTATATACAGGAGTATGTGACTGTACATAATATAAGTGACAGTACAGACTGTATACAGGAGTATGTGACTGCAGATAATATATAAGTGACAGTACAGACTATATACAGGAGTATGTGACTGTAAATAATATATAAGTGACAGTACAGACTATATACAGGAGTATGTGACTGAACATAATATATAAGTGACAGTACAGACTATATACAGGAGTATGTGACTGTATATAATATATAAGTGACAGTACAGATTATATACAGGAGTATGTGACTGTATATAATATATAAGTGACAGTACAGACTATATACAGGAGTATGTGACTGTATATAATATTATAATGACAGTACAGACTATACACAGTAGTATGTGACTGTATATAATATAAGTGACAGTACAGACTATATATAGGAGTATGTGATTGTACATAATATAACTGACAGTACAGACTGTATACAGGAGTATGTGACTGTAAATAATATATAAGTGACAGTACAGACTATATACAGGAGTATGTGACTGTATATAATATATAAGTGACAGTACAGACTATATACAGTAGTATGTGACTGTATATAATATATATAGTGACAGTACAGACTATAGACAGGAGTATGTGACTGTATATAATATTATAGTGACAGTACAGGCTATATACAGGAGTATGTGACTGTACAAAAAGTGACAGTACAGACTATAACAGGAGTATGTGACTGTACATAATATATAAGTGACAGTACAGACTGTATACAGGAGTATGTGACTGTAAATAATATATAAGTGACAGTACAGACTATATACAGGAGTATGTGACTGTACATAATATATAAGTGACAGTACAGACTAAATACAGGAGTATGTGACTGTACATAATATATAAGTGGCAGTACAGATTATATACAGGAGTATGTGACTGTACATAATATATAAGTGACAGTACAGACTATATACAAGAGTATGTGACTGTACATAATATATAAGTGACAGTACAGACTATATACAGGAGTATGTGACTGTACATAATATATAAGTGACAGTACAGACCATATACAGGAGTATGTGACTGCATATAATATATAAGTGACAGTACAGATTATATACAGGAATATGTGACTGTATATAATATTATAGTGACAGTACAGATTATATACAGGAGTATGTGCCTGTATATAATATAAGTGACAGTACAGACTATATACCGGAGTATGTGACTGTACATAATATTATAGTGGCAGTAAAGGCGATATACAGGAGTATGTGACTGTATATAATATATAAGTGACAGTACAGATTATATACAGGAGTATGTGACTGTATATAATATAAGTGACAGTACAGACTATATACAGGAGTATGTGACTGTACATAATATTATAGTGACAGTACAGACTATATACAGGAGTATGTGACTGTACATAATATTATAGTGACAGTACAGGAGATATACAGGAGTATGTGACTGTATATAATATATAAGTGACAGTACAGACTATATACAGGAGTATGTGACTGTACATAATATTATAGTGACAGTACAGACTATATACAGGAGTATGTGACTGTATATAATATTATATTGACAGTACAGGCTATATACAGGAGTATGTGACTGTACATAAATATAAGTGACAGTACAGACTGTATACAGGAGTATGTGACTGTAGATAATATATAAGTGACAGTACAGACTATATACAGGAGTATGTGACTGTAAATAATATATAAGTGACAGTACAGACTATATACAGGAGTATGTGACTGATATACATATATATAAGTGACAGTACAGACTAATACAGAGAGTATGTGACTGTACATAATATATAAGTGGCAGTACAGATTATATACAGGAGTATGTGACTGTACATAATATATAAGTGACAGTACAGACTATATACAGGAGTATGTGACTGTACATAATATATAAGTGACAGTACAGACTATATACAGGAGTATGTGACTGTACATAATATATAAGTGACAGTACAGACTATATACAGGAGTATGTGACTGTATATAATATTATAGTGACAGTACAGACTATATACAGGAGTATGTGACTGTATATAATATTATAGTGACAGTACAGACTATATACAGGAGTATGTGACTGTACATAATATATAAGTGACAGTACAGACTGTATACAGGAGTATGTGACTGTAGATAATATATAAGTGACAGTACAGACTATATACAGGAGTATGTGACTGTATATAATATATAAGTGACAGTACAGACTATATACAGGAGTATGTGACTGTACATAATATATAAGTGACAGTACAGACTATATACAGGAGTATGTGACTGTATATAATATATAAGTGACAGTACAGACTATATACAGGAGTATGTGACTGTACATAATATATAAGTGACAGTACAGACTATATACAGGAGTATGTGACTGTATATAATATATAAGTGACAGTACAGATTATATACAGGAGTATGTGACTGTATATAATATTATAGTGACAGTACAGATTATATACAGGAGTATGTGCCTGTATATAATATAAGTGACAGTACAGACTATATACAGGAGTATGTGACTGTACATAATATTATAGTGACAGTACAGGCTATATACAGGAGTATGTGACTGTATATAATATATAAGTGACAGTACAGATTATATACAGGAGTATGTGACTGTATATAATATAAGTGACAGTACAGACTATATACAGGAGTATGTGACTGTACATAATATTATAGTGACAGTACAGGCTATATACAGGAGTATGTGACTGTATATAATATATAAGTGACAGTACAGACTATATACAGGAGTATGTGACTGTATATAATATTATATTGACAGTACAGGACTATATACAGGAGTATGTGACTGTACATAATATAAGTGACAGTACAGACTGTATACAGGAGTATGTGACTGCAGATAATATATAAGTGACAGTACAGACTATATACAGGAGTATGTGACTGTAAATAATATATAAGTGACAGTACAGACTATATACAGGAGTATGTGACTGAACATAATATATAAGTGACAGTACAGACTATATACAGGAGTATGTGACTGTATATAATATATAAGTGACAGTACAGATTATATACAGGAGTATGTGACTGTATATAATATATAAGTGACAGTTCAGACTATATACCGGAGTATGTGACTGTATATAATATTATAATGACAGTACAGACTATACACAGTAGTATGTGACTGTATATAATATAAGTGACAGTACAGACTATATATAGGAGTATGTGATTGTACATAATATAACTGACAGTACAGACTGTATACAGGAGTATGTGACTGTAAATAATATATAAGTGACAGTACAGACTATATACAGGAGTATGTGACTGTATATAATATATAAGTGACAGTACAGACTATATACAGTAGTATGTGACTGTATATAATATTATAGTGACAGTACAGACTATAGACAGGAGTATGTGACTGTATATAATATTATAGTGACAGTACAGGCTATATACAGGAGTATGTGACTGTACAGTACATAACAATATAAGTGACAGTACAGACTGTATACAGGAGTATGTGACTGTAAATAATATATAAGTGACAGTACAGACTATATACAGGAGTATGTGACTGTACATAATATATAAGTGACAGTACAGACTAAATACAAGAGTATGTGACTGTACATAATATATAAGTGGCAGTACAGATTATATACAGGAGTATGTGACTGTACATAATATATAAGTGACAGTACAGACTAAATACAAGAGTATGTGACTGTACATAATATATAAGTGACAGTACAGACTATATACAGGAGTATGTGACTGTACATAATATATAAGTGACAGTACAGACTATATACAGGAGTATGTGACTGCATATAATATATAAGTGACAGTACAGATTATATACAAGAATATGTGACTGTATATAATATTATAGTGACAGTACAGATTATATACAGGAGTATGTGCCTGTATATAATATAAGTGACAGTACAGACTATATACCGGAGTATGTGACTGTACATAATATTATAGTGGCAGTAAAGGCTATATACAGGAGTATGTGACTGTATATAATATATAAGTGACAGTACAGATTATATACAGGAGTATGTGACTGTATATAAATATAAGTGACAGTACAGACTATATACAGGAGTATGTGACTGTACATAATATTATAGTGACAGTACAGACTATATACAGGAGTATGTGACTGTACATAATATTATAGTGACAGTACAGGCTATATACAGGAGTATGTGACTGTATATAATATATAAGTGACAGTACAGACTATATACAGGAGTATGTGACTGTATATAATATTATAGTGACAGTACAGACTATATACAGGAGTATGTGACTGTATATAATAATATAAGTGACAGTACAGACTATATACAGGAGTATGTGACTGTACATAATATATAAGTGACAGTACAGACTATATACAGGAGTATGTGACTGTATATAATATATAGGTGACAGTACAGACTATATACAGGAGTATGTGGAGGACGGTGTGACATAATATATAAGTGACAGTACAGACTATATACAGGAGTATGTGACTGTACATAATATATAAGTGACAGTACAGACTATATACAGGAGTATGTGACTGCATATAATATATAAGTGACAGTACAGACTATATACAGGAGTATGTGACTGTATATAATATATATAGTGACAGTACAGACTATATACAGGAGTATGTGACTGTATATATATATAAGTGACAGTACAGACTATATACAGGAGTATGTGACTGTACATAATATATAAGTGACAGTACAGACTATATACAGGAGTATGTGACTGTACATAATATATAAGTGACAGTACAGACTATATACAGGAGTATGTGACTGTACATAATATTAAGTGACAGTACAGGCTATATACAGGAGTATGTGACTGTATATAATATATAAGTGACAGTACAGATTATATACAGGAGTATGTGACTGTATATAATATAAGTGACAGTACAGACTATATACAGGAGTATGTGACTGTACATAATATTATAGTGACAGTACAGACTATATACAGGAGTATGTGACTGTACATAATATTATAGTGACAGTACAGGAGATATACAGGAGTATGTGACTGTATATAATATATAAGTGACAGTACAGACTATATACAGGAGTATGTGACTGTATATAATATTATAGTGACAGTACAGACTATATACAGGAGTATGTGACTGTATATAATATTATATTGACAGTACAGGCTATATACAGGAGTATGTGACTGTACAAAATATAAGTGACAGTACAGACTGTATACAGGAGTATGTGACTGTTTAGATAATATATAAGTGACAGTACAGACTATATACAGGAGTATGTGACTGTATATAATATTATAAGTGACAGTACAGACTATATACAGGAGTATGTGACTGTACATAATATATAAGTGACAGTACAGACTATATACAGGAGTATGTGACTGTACATAATATATAAGTGACAGTACAGACTATATACAGGAGTATGTGACTGCATATAATATATAAGTGACAGTACAGATTATATACAGGAGTATGTGACTGTATATAATATTATAGTGACAGTACAGATTATATACAGGAGTATGTGACTGTATATATATATAAGTGACAGTACAGACTATATACAGGAGTATGTGACTGTACATAATATATAAGTGACAGTACAGACTATATACAGGAGTATGTGACTGTACATAATATATAAGTGACAGTACAGACTATATACCGGAGTATGTGACTGTATATAATATTATAGTGACAGTACAGACTATATACAGGAGTATGTGACTGTATATAATATTATATTGACAGTACAGGCTATATACAGGAGTATGTGACTGTACATAATATAAGTGACAGTACAGACTGTATACAGGAGTATGTGACTGCAGATAATATATAAGTGACAGTACAGACTATATACAGGAGTATGTGACTGTAAATAATATATAAGTGACAGTACAGACTATATACAGGAGTATGTGACTGAACATAATATATAAGTGACAGTACAGACTATATACAGGAGTATGTGACTGTATATAATATATAAGTGACAGTACAGATTATATACAGGAGTATGTGACTGTACATAATATATAAGTGACAGTACAGACTATATACAGGAGTATGTGACTGTACATAATATATAAGTGACAGTACAGACCATATACAGGAGTATGTGACTGCATATAATATATAAGTGACAGTACAGATTATATACAAGAATATGTGACTGTATATAATATTATAGTGACAGTACAGATTATATACAGGAGTATGTGCCTGTATATAATATAAGTGACAGTACAGACTATATACCGGAGTATGTGACTGTACATAATATTATAGTGACAGTAAAGGCGATACACAGGAGTATGTGACTGTATATAATATATAAGTGACAGTACAGATTATATACAGGAGTATGTGACTGTATATAATATAAGTGACAGTACAGACTATATACCGGAGTATGTGACTGTACATAATATTATAGTGACAGTACAGACTATATACAGGAGTACGTGACTGTACATAATATTATAGTGACAGTACAGGAGATATACAGGAGTATGTGACAGTATATAATATATAAGTGACAGTACAGACTATATACCGGAGTATGTGACTGTATATAATATTATAGTGACAGTACAGACTATATACAGGAGTATGTGACTGTATATAATATTATATTGACAGTACAGGCTATATACAGGAGTATGTGACTGTACATAATATAAGTGACAGTACAGACTGTATACAGGAGTATGTGACTGCAGATAATATATAAGTGACAGTACAGACTATATACAGGAGTATGTGACTGTAAATAATATATAAGTGACAGTACAGACTATATACAGGAGTATGTGACTGAACATAATATATAAGTGACAGTACAGACTATATACAGGAGTATGTGACTGTATATAATATATAAGTGACAGTACAGATTATATACAGGAGTATGTGACTGTATATAATATATAAGTGACAGTTCAGACTATATACCGGAGTATGTGACTGTATATAATATTATAATGACAGTACAGACTATACACAGTAGTATGTGACTGTATATAATATAAGTGACAGTACAGACTATATATAGGAGTATGTGATTGTACATAATATAACTGACAGTACAGACTGTATACAGGAGTATGTGACTGTAAATAATATATAAGTGACAGTACAGACTATATACAGGAGTATGTGACTGTATATAATATATAAGTGACAGTACAGACTATATACAGTAGTATGTGACTGTATATAATATTATAGTGACAGTACAGACTATAGACAGGAGTATGTGACTGTATATAATATTATAGTGACAGTACAGGCTATATACAGGAGTATGTGACTGTACAGTAATAATATAAGTGACAGTACAGACTGTATACAGGAGTATGTGACTGTAAATAATATATAAGTGACAGTACAGACTATATACAGGAGTATGTGACTGTACATAATATATAAGTGACAGTACAGACTAAATACAAGAGTATGTGACTGTACATAATATATAAGTGGCAGTACAGATTATATACAGGAGTATGTGACTGTACATAATATATAAGTGACAGTACAGACTAAATACAAGAGTATGTGACTGTACATAATATATAAGTGACAGTACAGACTATATACAGGAGTATGTGACTGTACATAATATTATAAGTGACAGTACAGACTATATACAGGAGTATGTGACTGTATATAATATTATAAGTGACAGTACAGACTATATACAGGAGTATGTGACTGTATATAATATTATAGTGACAGTACAGACTATATACAGGAGTATGTGACTGTATATAATATATATAGTGACAGTACAGACTATATACAGGAGTATGTGACTGTATATAATATATATAGTGACAGTACAGACTATATACAGGAGTATGTGACTGTACATAATATATATAGTGACAGTACAGACTATATACAGGAGTATGTGACTGTATATAATATTAAGTGACAGTACAGACTATATACAGGAGTATGTGACTGTATATAATATATAAGTGACAGTACAGACTATATACAGGAGTATGTGACTGCATATAATATATAAGTGACAGTACAGATTATATACAGGAGTATGTGACTGTATATAATATTATAGTGACAGTACAGATTATATACAGGAGTATGTGACTGTATATAATATAAGTGACAGTACAGACTATATACAGGAGTATGTGACTGTACATAATATATAAGTGACAGTACAGACTATATACAGGAGTATGTGACTGTACATAATATATAAGTGACAGTACAGACTATATACGGAGTATGTGACTGTATATAATATTATAGTGACAGTACAGACTATATACAGGAGTATGTGACTGTATATAATATTATATTGACAGTACAGGCTATATACAGGAGTATGTGACTGTACATAATATAAGTGACAGTACAGACTGTATACAGGAGTATGTGACTGTAGATAATATATAAGTGACAGTACAGACTATATACAGGAGTATGTGACTGTAAATAATATATAAGTGACAGTACAGACTATATACAGGAGTATGTGACTGAACATAATATATAAGTGACAGTACAGACTATATACAGGAGTATGTGACTGTATATAATATATAAGTGACAGTACAGATTATATACAGGAGTATGTGACTGTACATAATATATAAGTGACAGTACAGACTATATACAGGAGTATGTGACTGTACATAATATATAAGTGACAGTACAGACTATATACAGGAGTATGTGACTGTATATAATATATAAGTGACAGTACAGATTATATACAAGAGTATGTGACTGTATATAATATTATAGTGACAGTACAGATTATATACAGGAGTATGTGCCTGTATAAAATATAAGTGACAGTACAGACTATATACAGGAGTATGTGACTGTACATAATATTATAGTGACAGTAAAGTATATACAGGAGTATGTGACTGTATATAATATATAAGTGACAGTACAGATTATATACAGGAGTATGTGACTGTATATAATATAAGTGACAGTACAGACTATATACAGGAGTATGTGACTGTACATAATATTATAGTGACAGTACAGACTATATACAGGAGTATGTGACTGTACATAATATTATAGTGACAGTACAGGAGATATACAGGAGTATGTGACTGTATATAATATATAAGTGACAGTACAGACTATATACCGGAGTATGTGACTGTATATAATATTATAGTGACAGTACAGACTATATACAGGAGTATGTGACTGTATATAATATTATATTGACAGTACAGACTATATACAGGAGTATGTGACTGTACATAATATAAGTGACAGTACAGACTGTATACAGGAGTATGTGACTGTAGATAATATATAAGTGACAGTACAGACTATATACAGGAGTATGTGACTGTAAATAATATATAAGTGACAGTACAGACTATATACAGGAGTATGTGACTGTATATAATATATAAGTGACAGTACAGATTATATACAGGAGTATGTGACTGTATATAATATATAAGTGACAGTTCAGACTATATACCGGAGTATGTGACTGTATATAATATTATAATGACAGTACAGACTATACACAGTAGTATGTGACTGTATATAATATAAGTGACAGTACAGACTATATATAGGAGTATGTGATTGTACATAATATAAGTGACAGTACAGACTGTATACAGGAGTATGTGACTGTAAATAATATATAAGTGACAGTACAGACTATATACAGGAGTATGTGACTGTATATAATATATAAGTGACAGTACAGACTATATACAGTAGTATGTGACTGTATATAATATTATAGTGACAGTACAGACTATATACAGGAGTATGTGACTGTATATAATATTATAGTGACAGTACAGGCTATATACAGGAGTATGTGACTGTACAGTAATATATAAGTGACAGTACAGACTATATACAGGAGTATGTGACTGTAAATAATATATAAGTGACAGTACAGACTATATACAGGAGTATGTGACTGTACATAATATATAAGTGACAGTACAGACTAAATACAAGAGTATGTGACTGTACATAATATATAAGTGGCAGTACAGATTATATACAGGAGTATGTGACTGTACATAATATATAAGTGACAGTACAGACTAAATACAGGAGTATGTGACTGTACATAATATATAAGTGACAGTACAGACTATATACAGGAGTATGTGACTGTACATAATATATATAGTGACAGTACAGACTATATACAGGAGTATGTGACTGTATATAATATATAAGTGACAGTACAGACTATATACAGGAGTATGTGACTGTATATAATATTATAGTGACAGTACAGACTATATACAGGAGTATGTGACTGTATATAATATTAAGTGACAGTACAGACTATATACAGGAGTATGTGACTGTATATAATATTATAGTGACAGTACAGACTATATACAGGAGTATGTGACTGTACATAATATTAAGTGACAGTACAGACTATATACAGGAGTATGTGACTGTACATAATATTATAGTGACAGTACAGACTATATACAGGAGTATGTGACTGTACATAATATATAAGTGACAGTACAGACTATATACAGGAGTATGTGACTGTATATAATATATAAGTGACAGTACAGACTATATACAGGAGTATGTGACTGTATATAATATATATAGTGACAGTACAGACTATATACAGGAGTATGTGACTGTATATAATATTATAGTGACAGTACAGACTATATACAGGAGTATGTGACTGTATATAATATTAAGTGACAGTACAGACTATATACAGGAGTATGTGACTGTACATAATATTATAGTGACAGTACAGACTATATACAGGAGTATGTGACTGTACATAATATATAAGTGACAGTACAGACTATATACAGGAGTATGTGACTGTATATAATATATATAGTGACAGTACAGACTATATACAAGGAGTATGTGACTGTACATAATATATATAGTGACAGTACAGATTATATACAGGAGTATGTGACTGTATATAATATTATAAGTGACAGTACAGACTATATGCAGGAGTATGTGACTGTACATAATATTATAAGTGACAGTACAGACTATATACAGGAGTATGTGACTGTATATAATATATATAGTGACAGTACAGACTATATACAGGAGTATGTGACTGTATATAATATTATAGTGACAGTACAGACTATATACAGGAGTATGTGACTGTACATAATATATATAGTGACAGTACAGACTATATACAGGAGTATGTGACTGTACAATATATAAGTGACAGTACAGACTATATACAGGAGTATGTGACTGTATATAATATAATAAGTGACAGTACAGACTATATACAGGAGTATGTGACTGTACATAATATATATAGTGACAGTACAGACTATATACAGGAGTATGTGACTGTACATAATATATATAGTGACAGTACAGACTATATACAGGAGTATGTGACTGTATATAATATTATAAGTGACAGTACAGACTATATACAGGAGTATGTGACTGTATATAATATATAAGTGACAGTACAGACTATATACAGGAGTATGTGACTGTATATAATATTATAGTGACAGTACAGACTATATACAGGAGTATGTGACTGTATATAATATTATAGTGACAGTACAGACTATATACAGGAGTATGTGACTGTATATAATATTATAGTGACAGTACAGACTATATACAGGAGTATGTGACTGTATATAATATTATAGTGACAGTACAGACTATATACAGGAGTATGTGACTGTATATAATATTATAGTGACAGTACAGACTATATACAGGAGTATGTGACTGTATATAATATATAAGTGACAGTACAGACTATATACAGGAGTATGTGACTGTATATAATATATATAGTGACAGTACAGACTATATACAGGAGTATGTGACTGTATATAATATATATAGTGACAGTACAGACTATATACAGGAGTATGTGACTGTACATAATATATAAGTGACAGTACAGACTATATACAGGAGTATGTGACTGTACATAATATAAGTGACAGTACAGGCTATATACAGGAGTATGTGACTGTACATAATATATAAGTGACAGTACAGACTATATACAGGAGTATGTGACTGTATATAATATATATAGTGACAGTACAGACTATATACAGGAGTATGTGACTGTACATAATATATAAGTGACAGTACAGACTATATACAGGAGTATGTGACTGTATATAATATATATAGTGACAGTACAGACTATATACAGGAGTATGTGACTGTACATAATATTATAGTGACAGTACAGACTATATACAGGAGTATGTGACTGTACATAATATTATAGTGACAGTACAGACTATATACAGGAGTATGTGACTGTATATAATATTATAAGTGACAGTACAGACTATATACAGGAGTATGTGACTGTATATAATATTATAAGTGACAGTACAGACTATATACAGGAGTATGTGACTGTATATAATATATATAGTGACAGTACAGACTATATACAGGAGTATGTGACTGTACATAATATTATAGTGACAGTACAGACTATATACAGGAGTATGTGACTGTATATAATATATATAGTGACAGTACAGACTATATACAAGGAGTATGTGACTGTATATAATATTATAGTGACAGTACAGATTATATACAGGAGTATGTGACTGTACATAATATAAGTGACAGTACAGACTATATACAGGAGTATGTGACTGTACATAATATTATAGTGACAGTACAGACTATATACAGGAGTATGTGACTGTACATAATATATAAGTGACAGTACAGACTATATACAGGAGTATGTGACTGTACATAATATATAAGTGACAGTACAGACTATATGCCTTGCAAAAGTATTCATACCCCTTGAACTTTTTCACCTTTTGTCACCTTACAACCACAAATTTAAATGTATTTTATTGAGATTTTAAGTAATAACCAACACAAAGTAACACATAATTGTGAAGTGGAAGGAAAATGATACATGGTTTGCAAAATTTTAAACAAATAAAAATCTGAAAAGTGTGACATGTAAAAGTCTTCAGCCCCCCTATATCAATACTTTGTAGAGCCACATTTGGCTGCAATTCCAGCTACAAGTCTTTTGGGCTTTGTCTCTACCAGCTTTGTGCATCTAGAGACTGAGATTTTTGCCCCTTCTTCTTCTTTGCAAAATAGCTCAAGCTCAGCCAGATTGGATGGAGCGTCTGTGAGCAGCAATTCTCATGTCTTGCCACAGATACTCAATGGGATTTTGGTCTGGACTGTGACTGGGCCATTCTAACACAGGAATATTCTTTGATCTAAACGATTCCCCTGTAGCTCGGGCTGTAGGTTTGGGATCATTGTCTTGCTGGAAGGTGAATCTCCTTCCCAGTCTCAGATCTTTTGCAGCCTCCAACAGGTTTTCTTCCAGGATTGCCCTTTATTTAGCTCCATCCATCTTCCCATCACCTCTGAGCAGCTTCCCTGTCCTCCCAGCATGATGCTGCCCCCCATGTGTCACAGTGGGGATGACGGGGTGTTCAGGGTGATGAGCAGGGTTACTTTTCCACCACACATAGCACTTTGCATTTAGGCCAAAAAGTTCAACTTTGGTCTCCTCTGACCAGAGCACCTTCTTCCACATGTTTGCTGTGTCCCCTATATGGCTTGTGGCAAACTGCAAATTACACTTCTTATGTCTTCTATTCAACAATGGTTTTCTTCTTGCCACTCTTCCATAAAGGCCAGATTTGTGGAGTGCACGACTTATAGTTGTCCTGTGGACAGATTCTCCCTGTACCTGAGCTGTGGATTTCTGCAGCTCCTCCAGAGTGACCATGGGCCTCTTGGCTGCTTCTCTGACCAGTGCTCTCCTTGCTTGATCTGTTAGTTTAGGTGGACGGCCATGTCTTGGTAGGTTTGCAGTTGTAGAATACTTTTTCCATTTTTGGATGATGGATTGCACAGTGCTTCTTGGGATGCTCAAAGCTTGGGATATGTTTTTATAACCTAACCCTGTTTTACACTTCTCCACAACTTTGTCTGGTGAGTTCCTTGGTCTTCATGATGCTGTTTGTTCACTAGTGTTCTGTAACAAACCACTGAGGCCTTCACAGAACAGATGGATTTATACTAAGACTAAATTACACACAGCTGGACTCTATTAACTCAAGTGACTTCTGAAGGCAATTGTGTGCACTGGATTTTATTTAGGGGTATCAGAGTACAGCGGGCTGAATACTTTTGCACGTCACACTTTTCAGATTTTTATTTGTTTAAAATTTTGCAAACCATGTATCATTTTCATTCCACTTCACAATTATGTGTTACTTTGTATTGGTCTATCACTTAAAATCTCTATAAAATTCATTTAAATTTGTGGTTGTAAGGTGACAAAATGTGAAAAAGTTCAAGGGGTATGAATACTTTTGCAAGCCACTGTATATACAGGAGTATGTGACTGTACATAATATACTTGGATTGAAAACTGCCCCTGGAGTCGGTTACAGCAGTAACAACTAACAGCTTCTAAAAAGACTTAGCCTAAGTTCACACCGGCGCTAGCCTGTCCATTGTTCTGGTCCATCAAAGGACAAGGTAGACCGCTACCATAGTGGATAAATATGGAGTACAACGGACCCTATTGACTATATTGGGGTCAGTCAGGTTTTTTTTTGCTGAAAAGGTTGACAATAAAGTTTTGTGTTCAGGACTTTTTTCTCCGCTGATTTCAGACGGACTCTGCACCAAAATCATCTACTGAGACTCTGATGTGGATGTGACCTGTAGCCTCAGATTTCTGCTTACAGAAAAGTAATATTGGCGCTTTTGTTACTGTATAGATTTCTTGTATCCTTCAGGATTTACTTCAGTCTTTCCCTTTCCCCTCCCTTAGTTGAGTTTTTTTTTTCACTTGCACTGTTTGACTATGTAAGATATGAAATAAAAACAAAAAATCACTTGGATAGAGGCCATATATTACCAGAATAACAATGTAAGAGATGATGTGAAGGTCATATTAGGTCATGTGTTTCCCACCTACTCCACACACACAATATCTGACGGCCCCAGACTTTCCTATATACTAGTATATACCTTACTGCACAGCTTCAGCATAAGACCGCTATATGATACTAACTCATCCAAAATAGTGTATAGTGAACAACTTTAAAACGTAACTTTTATTTCTAAGTAGGTATATAAAATGTGTGATACTTTTTTTTAATAAGCACATTTGTTGTGCAACCACTCAAGTGATTTCTGATAAAAAATTAACACTTGAAGTGTATTCTGTTCACCCCAGCTTAGTAATCATAAATCTTAGAACATTCGATAATTGTGGCCCAGATACTTTTTGGAGAGAAAATAAAATGCCACTATCACATGTATCCTTATTACCAAACCATATACTGTACTTTAAGGCGTAGGTGACATATATACAACCATGCTACCTCAATGTCCAAGTCCATAATCGATAACTTAGGCTACCAGGGCTCAGAGGTGTGTGCCACCTACATTAATCTCAAATAACTAGATACAATACTAGTCTGATCGACACTGTGTCAGCAGAATAGTTATTGGGGAACCACCTGAATATTTGTGATCTCCCCGCCGGACCGAACCTAGCCTCACTGCCTCCTGATAGCTACATGTACTATTTCCCTACGCGTTTCGTAGGTCGATGTGCCACTGCTCATCAGGGGTGTTATGCTATCTAAAGAATTTTCTTGGCATTTGAGCTAAGTAATGGGCGGTTGGTGGCCACCGGCTAGTGTCACCATCCGACTCGCCTGTACATCGGTGCTGGTATGACCGCGAACGTGGCGACTTTTAATGTGGTTTAAATGGACCAAAGAGCGGTCATGCCTTCCCTGATGCTAGACCACTATTGGATAGATCCACCCATCCTTCAGAGTAGCTGACACGCCTCTCCCCTGGGTCGTTATATCCAATGAAATTGCGTCTGCATCATCGGTGGGTGGAGCTTGTGGCGCTTGCAAGCGTCCCTTGGAGATTACAGTGGCTTAGGCAAGGTTCACACTACTGTTGGATTCCGTTATGAAGGCGTCTGTTAACAAAAAAAAAAAAATGGACACCTATCATAACAGACATTAACGGACACTAACTGATGTTATTGTGTCCGTTTTTTTGACTGATCCAATTAATGGATTAGTTAAATAAAACGGACACATTAGCATCAGTTAGCAACAGTTAGTGTCCATTTTTTAACACTGTCTGTTTTTTTTTTTTTTGTTTGTTTCTGCTTTCTGAGCATGCGCAGAAAAAAAAAAACGGACATAAAATAACGGACAATAACGGATGGCTATCAGTTACTGTCCGTTATAAGTCCGTTACTTATAGACTTCAAAGTTAAAAAAAAAATAACAGACACTTGCTGTCCGTCAAGAATCCGTTTTTCCAAATGGACATGTCCGCGGAAAAAAAATGGACTTCTGACAGATTGGGTGTAAACCAGGGGTCTCAAACTCAATTTACCCGGGGGCTGCTGGAGGTAGAGTCTGGGTGAGGCTGGGCCGCATCAGGTTTTCCAGAAGAAAAGCTCTTACAAAAACATTCCAATGTTATCAAATGTCTTAATTTTTTCATCTTATTTTGTGTTATCCACTGACACATGGATTGGGGTCGGTGGATCTTCCGTGTTCCCCTGTAGTATTGCTCGATATCACTTTATCTCCCCACATTCTATCCCAATGTGCATGTTGAGATACTTTGTTACAATGTATCAGTCTGACACCTTGGTGTGATGTCCATAGCTGTGATTTGATCTAATTGAGAATCGCCGCCATGTCTGGCAATCATTGGCTGACGTGATCACACGATGTTACCATGGATACTACATCATTGCATTAGCAAGGAAGAACACTGCAAATATAATACGAAAACTGGAAAGAATTTCATAATTTACAACCACACAAGCCTATAAATATAACCCAGAAACACCCCCTTAAACCTTATCTACCTTTGACTGAACATCCCCTTTAAGGCTGACCTACTGTATACAATATAAGTGATATACATGTAATACAGGCAATGGAGGAGACTGAGATGAGATCTCCCACCTGCCTGCTATACCACTGACCACCTGTAGTCACAGGGAGCGCCCTGCCCGGCATTAACCCCCTCCCTGCCAGGATACACCCCCTAGAATGACAACAAGGCGGTGCCCCCGGCACTCTGCAGCCTCTAAGACACCGCACACAGATAAAGGATACAAAGTAGACCGCCAGGAAGATGAAGGCGCAGCAATCAATGAGGGAGAAGATGAAGAGAGCGGCCTCCATCTTGTCGCCGCCTGCGCCGACCTTATAAATCACCAATCCGCCGTGCCCTCGCCTGAACACGTGACATAGCCTGCCGCGCGGCACGCCGGGACTTGTAGTTTTCTCCGACAACTGAACCCTTCATAGAGCTGTGGGTGCGCTGACCGCCGGGAGTTGTAGTCTTTTGTTTGGCGTCACATGATGAGCAAATGTCCGCATTCTTTTCGAGGACCTGGATGACGTCATTGTCACATGACCTAAAACATTCGTATCAAACTCGGGCCGCACTAACATTAAACTATGATATTGAGGTGGGGGCCGCAAACTATTGTCCCGAGGGCCGCAGTTGGCCCGCGGGCCGCGAGCTTGAGACCCCTGGTGTAAATGGACACAAACGGACACAATATAAAAATCCATTGAAATCAATGGAAATTTTAACGGATTTCTGACGGTTCAGCTAGTGTCCGATGCTAAAATCTTGTAACGGACAACAGCAACGGACACTACTGACGGTCACCAACGGTAGTGTGAACGCCCCCTTACATACCAGAGGTAAGTATCAATACCGAAACTAAAAACATGATTGTCAATATTAACATTAACGGATGGTAAGATTTGTGGGGTAAATATTTATGTCTCTCACAACAATATATCCTCGTGGCTATAGGGTCTGATTGCTGCTTATTAGATCGTCCATTCATACAACCTAGTTATCTGATAGTCCTACAAAGCCCTCACTTTTAGGACTTTTCAGGTAGATATTAATTGTGCTGATATAATATACAGTATACAACTACTGAGCATATATATCTATCATAGCAATTTCACTCAAAATATACTAGAGATGCTCTCCCTTCTTGTGTAATTCTATATCCATGTATCCTCTATACTATTGCTGTCCACATAAATATGCTCATTTTTTGTCTCCCAGGAGAGGAACACAAGCCTATAAAATGGGATAATATATCCTCTTCATGAGTGGAGAGAAGGATAAATAGCGGAGATAAAAGAAACTGCAACAATGAAGAGGGTAAAATCACTTATAGCTATATTTAATGCATCTCTGTAATCTGTTAATATCATCAGATGGTTAGTGTGGCTGTATGATACTAAGATAGATCTGCCGAGAAGCCATAGACACGTAAGTTTTATTTTTTTCATCTAGGCCATGTGTGAAGTTCACTCAGTTTTTTTGACTCAGTTTTAGTTTTGAAAAAATGTCTATATAGTCTATTTTAACCTAAATTCATTAGTCATATAATGTGTAGCACATGTCCATATACTACAGTACATATAGATGACAATGTATCTGATGGTGACTGCAGGATTCCTGCACATTCACACTTACCTGTCACAGTAATGGTGGGGTTATTGTCATTCACATGGTTATAATTCCATTTCACAACACTGGTTTTGCTTCTACAAATCTATAGTAATATTCCCCTGTATCTTCTCTCCTGGCGTCAGTTATGGTCAGGGTGCAGTCTCCCATATCTGGATTTCCTGTCAGATGGAAGTTTGTTTTAGTCACAGCGCTGGATTTATTATTAGTGGCTGCGATATCATTGGGAGGAGGAAGACGAGACCATTTCCAGTATCCGAAGGAATTAGTGAATGTATTTCTACCATCAGCGGTGAAGTTACAAGGAATCGTGACACAGAGACCCTCCTGTACACTGACACTAGAGGGCGCTGTAATAGAATAGCCTGGAGTCTGACATGTGATACCTGTAGAAGGATAAAGGATGGAGTTATTACATATCAGATATTACATGTATCACATAATACACACAGATATTCATAGAGGATTTTTCCACATTATTATTATCCAGCTTTAGTAGTTCAGTAAAATTCAAGTCAAATAGAGTAAGTATAGTATATAAAGTAAGTATGTGTATATAGGGGCACCATACAGACAGACCATGCAGCTGCTGTGGGCCCTTTGGAGAGAGGGGGCCCAGCCATGGATGGTTCCATTATGTTGTAGAGAAGACGTATAAGACGCCCTTTCCAGATGATCACATTGTTGGGGAATAGACCCAAGGAAAAGGGGTGAAGGAGAATGAAACATCAGACCGATCTGTCCTTGTGGCAGAACAATAACAAGAATCAGGAGCCATTTGGATCCTTTCTGTGGATCATCCTCTCATCTATGTATGGGGTAATATATGTATTTCTATAAGAACACTATTACATAACAGCCGAGCCCTGCGTGAGGCTAAAAACTATTCTAATATCCTTCAGATGTGACTGTTCAGGATATTTCACAGTTATCTCTATATCCTTCACCCAAATCATACTCATATAGGTTCAGGAAGCTGAGATCTGTGGTGTTGTATGTCAGGCAGCTTTTACATACTGTATGACAAAGATCTATAATGTACATGAGACCTACAGTAACTATACAGGACTTCATTGTGGCTCCTCTAGATGATAGTGCAATAGATCTGAGCTTCCTGACATGATATATCTATCCATCACTTTCACTAATCTTCAATATGTCGAAACGGATATTATTTATGTCACCCAAATATCCCCCTCAGTATATTCTACTTACCTTTCCAGAATAGAGGGAGGAGAACCACAAGACTGACCCCCATGCTGCTGTGCTTTATGTGCCCCATCTTGTCGCTTCTATATCATAAATCACATCTCACTTTGTTTCTATCCCGTCTTTCTTTAAGAGTTAAGTAAAAGACAAGAAAAATGCGGCTTTAGAAACTAGAAAGAAAGATCTGATATGTATAAAATGACAGAAAACTCTTCATCTCATTCCTCAGAATTCTTCCTCTTCTATAGGGCTCATTCTATTCCTCTATTACTACATCCTTGGGGTATTATATAAGATGTGACTTGTACTTGCTCTCTGTTCAAGATGGAAATTCCAGTAACCCCATTGGATTGTGTTTTAGGGATTAATAAAGGTGTAGTTGGTGATTCTGTGGAGAATCTAATTTTATTAGAGACTATTAACTATTAACCAGGAAATTGCTGAACTAGAAGTGTCATAAACCCCTTCAGTACATTCTTGGATATATCTTATGAATAAGGTCGCAATAGCAGAAAAATTTTGTGATCACTACCCAAGACGTGCGGGCACCGCAGATAATGCTTTGTCTTTCCTTTCTGCATTATTTATTTAATTATTTTTACAATTATTTTTTTTTCTTTTTTTTGTAGGGTTGGATCACTGGATTATTATCTCATTTCTATGATTTTTCTTGTTGTTATTTGTCCATATAATTGTTCTTGTAAGAAAGTTGAGTGAGTATTATCACCAGGGCTGGCGCCAGGTTTTTGTGAGCCCCTGGGTGACAAAGCCTCAGTGAGCCTCATGGCAGCACAAATCATTGGCAGTGTGTACCTCTAAAAGCTGTCGCAGCAGAAAACTTACAAAATTGGGTGTTTTTTTGCTGTGACATGCCTGCTAACATTGCAGCATGATGGCCTCCTCATACCTCCATGTAGTATAATGGCTCCCCTTATTCTCCCGTGCAGTATAATGACCCCATTGTGGTCCCCACATAGTGTAATGAGTAGTAGTAAGGTATTAGTGAGGCAAATTCCAATAGTCAGTGTGAGATACATTGTCAATCGGTGCTCTGAAGCCAGACGGGACCCTCACATAGTCTGATATCATCACACAGAAGTTGTTTTTCAGTTGCAGACAAAATTGTTAAAATTGTGTTTCTGCCTCCATATTAAATATCACCATTGCTAAATCTGATCTACTGAGCAAGAAGGGAGTCGGCAAAGCAATAATCCTGGAAATACCTAATCTGGCCATGGCCGTTCTGTCACAAGGCAGCAACAATCTGTGAGTATTGAAGAAAAACTGCGAACACTTATATATATATATATATAGATAGATAGATAGATAGATAGATAGATAGATAGATAGATATTTGGTTCTGTATAAAAGTCTTGGTTAGGTGTGGAAAATGCTGCAATGTAAGAATGTTTTTAAAAGTAATTAAAATTTTTATCAATTAATAAAATGAAGTGAATGAAGAAAAGAGAAATGTAAATCCCATTAGTATTTGATGTGACCTTTGCCCTTTGGAGGAGGAGTCCTGGAAGTGATGATCCGGCCCCCACAGATATAGCCCTGATCTCATCATCATCCAGCCTGTCTGGGATGACATGAAGAGACAGAAGGATTGGAGCAAGCAACATCCACAGAAGATCTGTGCTTAGTTCTCCAAGATGGCAGCGGGAACAACCTCCCTGCCCAGATCTGCCAAAAACTGTCTGCAAGTACCGAGAAGAACTGATGGAAGGCAAAGGGCAAAGGTCACCCCAAATAGTGATGAGATTTACATTTCTCTTTTCTTCATTCACTTCATTTTGTTCAATGACAAAAATTTTAATTACTTTTACAAACTATTAACCCTTCTATTTCTGATTCTTACAGTGCAGCATTTTTTCCACACCTGCCTGAAACTTTTGCACAATATGGATATGTCTAACACACGTTCTCTCAAAACCAATTCCACATGTGCTAAGAGGAGAGGTAATGGAGAGACCTCTGTGCAGTGTTCTGTGGACTGGATGTCAGTTTAATTAGATAATTTGATTCTTACTATTTTTATTTGTTGATTTTATTAATAGTATTTTTAGTGTTTTAAGGAATATTAAAGTGTTAGGCAAGTCTGATTGAGTGACGTAATGTAATGTCTATCCTAAGATTTGTCATTGAAAATGTTTATGATTAATATCGATATCTTTGGAATGGGAGAATTTTAAAATTAAAAAAAACATATTTTAACACAAATAATAATTATCAATTCACTTATACTGGGATGTCTGGAGAGTCAGTTCTTCTTTGTTGTCAGTGTATAACCTGCACTCGACTTCTGTTTCTATGAATATAATACAGGTGAACAATCCAATTTGTATTCTAGAAATAGAAATTACCAAAGAATTTGGACTTAGAATCAGAAACATTTTTCGATTTGAAATTATTTTTTCCTCTCCCAGTGTGTGGTTATAAAGTGTGAGTGGGTGTTGGTGATATTGGGGTTAGTTCTGGACTTCTAAATACTTTTCTTATTTTTTTATATCTTAAGACTTTTAAAGTTATTTTTTTAAATAAGTATCTTGACTTGTAACCATAAGTATCCATGTCAGTTACCCCATAGACCCAGTGATCACTATTTACACCCCTGAAGATCGCCAATGTCATGACTACTCTGTGGAAGGAAATGATAAGTTCCTTGTAATATGTCTGGGACTGTACAGACCATCTCCTAATGTCCTGTATCCTGATATAGTCAGCGACTATTGTGGTCCGGGAGCTTCACTATACACATCTGATAATATTAACCATGAAAGCCCAGACATACAGTATAATGTATAGAGTATATAATAAGTGTCTCCTATCACCCAGTATTGTACTCACTGATTCTCGTCTCTTCTCTGTGTGATCTTGACTCCTGTAGTCCAAATCTTTATCTTTCTCACAACTTCTCCTTTCTGTTATTTCCCTATTCTGTGCTCAGGAGACTGTATTATCACATAGCTTATCTGTCCATATCTAATATAATTAATATAATTATATCTGCATGTTGACAAGCCACAAAGCTTCTGGGAGAATGTCCTATGGACAGATGAGACAAACAAAATCGAAATTTTTGGCAAGGCACATCAGCTCTATGTTCACAGACGGAAAAATGAAGCCTATCTTGAAAAGAACACTGTCCCTACTGTGAAACATGGAGGAGGCTCTGTTATGTTCTGGGGCTGCTTTGCTGCATCTGGCGCAGCGTGTCTTGAATCTGTGCAGGGTACAATGAAATCTCAAGACTATCAAGGGATTCTAGAGAGAAATGTGCTGCCCAGTGTCAGAAATCTTGGTCTCAGTCGCAGGTCATGGGTCTTGCAACAGGATAATGACCCAAAACACAGCTAAAAACACCCAAGAATGGCTAAGAGGAAAACATTGGACTATTCTGAAGTGGCCTTCTATGAGCCCTGACCTAAATCCTATTGAGCATCTTTGGAAGGAGCTGAAACATGCCGTCTGGAAAAGGCACCCTTCACACCCGAGACAACTGGAGCAGTTTGCTCATGAGGAGTGGCCAAAATACCTGCTGAGAGGTGCAGAAGTCTCATTGACAGTTACAGGAATCATTTGATTGCAGGGATTGCCTCAAAAGGTTGTGCAACAAAATATTAAGTTAAGGGAACCATCATTTCTGTCCAGGCCTGTTTCATGAGTTTTCTTTTTTTAAAAATTCTGTTGAAGCCTGGTTGGAGAGCAATGTCTGACTTTCATGTGTTCATTTTCATAGAATTTTTATATATTATTACTTTTGTCAGATTCAAGTTATTTCTGTGACCATTGTGGGTTTTTCTTTCATTAAACGAGGGAGGGGGGACCAACAATTTTTTCCATGCGTGTATAAAACATAGTGTAGAATACTCTTAGGACTCCTAGGAACCTATCTACAAAACATAGTGTAAAACACTCTTAGGGCTCCCAGGAACCTATCTATAAATATAATATTGAATATATATTGAAAGATGAAGATTCTTGTATTAGACTACTGATATATCCCAATGCTTTCTCAAATATACTTTTTTGTTGCCCTGGTCCCTTACACTTTCTCATTAAAAGACTGTAGTATAGGAAGAGTAGCAACTTTTGAGTATATAGTATATATAGTATTCTAGAAGGTATTTCGGCCAGAAGCAGTGGACAGATCAGCCAATGTTGTCTCCAGTTCTCCCAGTCAGATGTAGGAGAAGGTTCAGGGAACAAGACAGAGGAGATATTGTACCTCAAAATACATTTATGAAAAAACTAAAACTATAATGGACCAACCATTGTGTTCCATAAATGGGCAGCTTTTATTATATTAATGTGCAAAACGAAATCTTAATTATTAAAATTACATTCTAAACAAAACAGCGTATCTATTGTTTGCAGATACCGAATATCAGAGAACGTTCCTTCAGCTAAGACCTTTGGGAAACCTTGTTTTGAACTTCAGAATTTGGGTTTTAGGTTTACAATTTTTACTATAAAAAAATTACCTGTTACTTTTAATCTGCAGGTCAATGTGATTATGGAAATACCAAATTTAAATAGTTTTGGTAAATTTTGCAACTTCTAAAAAAATAAAAACAAAACCAGCTTTTAATTGCAATATTCTAACACCTGAAACTTTTTTAGATTTCCATCTCCTGGAGCTGTGTAAGGACTCACTTTCTTGTATTTCATTGCTACCAAGGTAATAAATGGAATGGGTTAATTGTGCCAAATACCACTTGGTTTTTTTTTTTTGGTTTAGGAAAAAGATGGCTCATGATGATTGACTCAATAAGCAAATATAAGAGGTTCTTGTATATCTTTCTTACAAGAAGTACTATTACAACTTAGGGGTGAGGGGTATTAGGAATCTGGAGGTGGGACATCGATCCAGGTATGAATATGTCTTAACTTAATTCAACTTATTTCAAGATTCCCTTTGAAACCAATTCAACACAACATGTACTTTTACATGACAGTGCCCGCTCCACACTGCAGTCCGCACAAAACCTCAAACAATTGAAGTGGGAAGTTATTAGACCCCCAGCTTATAGTCCTGATTCAGAGCTTTAGATCTGAATTCCACCTTTTGGATTGATCAAAGAAGGTTTAAGAGGAAGAAGATTTCCATATGATGATGTAAATGCAGCGGGGCATCAGTGGCTATGTGCTCAACCTAATGCTAATGGCATTAAAAGTTATGAGAATGGTAAAAATGCATTGCAGAGGAAGGTGACTATGGAAAAAAGTAATGTCATTTGTATTTGAAAGTTAAAAAAAAGGGGAGACTTGATGACTCCTCATATTCTAGTTCTATACTATTGTGACACATAAGACATCCCAAAACCGTAACAAGATAAAGACATGAGTGAGATACCACAATATAGTTACACAAGGGGACAGAGATACCCCCACTAAACAGGCCAACAAAGTGCCAAATCAGGGGCTGGAAAGAAACTGCTTCCTGGTCTTGTCTGGTAACATAATATATGACATGATCCCTCTTAGGTAGTCAGCCATTGTGAAAAGATTCAGGTGATACATTAATCTCATGAGAAATTCTAACCGGTGAAGAGGAATCAGTCAGATAAAATAAGAGAGTAGAAGGAAATGGAAGAGAAGAAACAGAATAAAATAAGAAAAGGGAGGAAAAAGAGAAGGAGAAAGATAAAACAAAGAGAAAAGGAGGAGAAAAGACGAAGGGAGAGGAAGAAGAAAGGAATGAAAGAGAAAATAAGGAGGAGAAAGGAAAAGACAGGAGGAAAATGAAGAGGAAGCCAGGAAAGAGGAAGAGGAAAAAATGAGGAAAAGAAGAAAGCGGAGGAGAAGGAGACAGAAGAGATAAAGAGAAAGAGGAAAAAGAATAAGAGGAAGCAAGTGAGAAAGAGAGAAGGAGAAGGGAATGAAAGAAGGAATAGAAGAAAAGAGAAAAATGAGGAATAAAAAGAGTTGAAGAATGGAGCGGGCGAAGGGAAAAGAAAGGTGGAGAGAAAAGGCAGGAATGAGAGTTAGAGGACAGAGAAGAAGGGGCACAAGGAGAAATGGGTGGAAGAGGTGGAGAAAGATAAAAAGTGGGAGAATAAGAAGCAATAAGACGAAGAGTAAAGAGAAGAAATGGGAAACTGAAAAGGTGGAAAAAGAATAGGATGAGGCGAAAGAGAAGAAGAAGGAAAATGGGAAGAAGAAGAAGAAGAAATCAGAATAAAAAAAAAGGAATGAATAGAACTGTAAACTCATACCAGCAGATGTTGGATTAACGTCTGGTCCTGAAGCATCTAGAATGGTATAAAAATCACATATCAGATAATGTAATATCTGCAGGATTTAGTAAATTAAATACTTTATATTTAAAAAAAGTGATTGAGATATTTTTTTCAGAAACCGCATTGCTCCTGTCCATGGCCTGTGTCTGATACAGCACCTTTACTCAATTGCTCTAAATGGGACTGAACTGCAGTACCAGATACAGCCTGTGGACAAGTGTGGCAGTATTACAAAATAACTAACTATCTAAATAAATAGAGCAACTCATTAATAAGAAGTGGCCTATTACACTCTAGTAAACAAGTAAACACCTCTTCATCTCCATGCATCTGGTGTACAACACTTATCAGTAGTACCAGAAATTTATAGGAAAGAGAATTGGAGAAGTAGATGCAGGACTATTAAAAAATAACCTTTATTGACTTGCAATAAAATCTTATCATAGTGACGATCCCCTTACCCTTATGCATTATTTTGGCAGGGAATTTTGTGTGTGAGATATATATATATATTTATTTACATACATTTGAAACCAGAAGTTTACATAAACTATATAAAAAGACACATATGGATGTTTTTCTCACTACTTGACATGAAATCAGAATAAACCTTTCCTAAATTAGGATTACCAAAATTATTTATATTTGCCAAATGCCAGAATAATGAGAGAGAGAGAATTTTTTTAAGGCAGTTTCCATCCATTTCATTAGTATTTGTTCCCATTGTCCTTACACTCTATGACTTGGGTCACACGTCTTGGATCTCCTTCCACAAGCTTCTCACAATAGTTGGTAGGAATTTTGGCCCATTCCTCCTGACAGAACTGGTGTCACTGAGCCATGTTTGGAGGCCGCCTTGCTCGCACCTGTCTTTTCAGCTTTGCCCATAAATTTTCAATAGGATTGAGATCAGGGCTTTGCGATGGCCGCTCCAAAACATTGACTTTGTTATCCTTAAGCCACTTTGTAACCAGTTTGGCATTTGCTTCGGGTCATTGTCCATTTGGAAGACCCATTTGTGCCCAAGCTTTAACTTCCTGGCTGATGTCTTGAGATGTTGCTTCAGTATTGCCACGTAATGTTCTTTCCTCATGATGCCATCTATTTTGTGAAGTGCACCAGTCCCTCCTGCAGCAAAACAACCCCACAACATGATGCTGCCACCCCCGTATGTCACAGTTGGGATGGTGTTCTCAGGCTTGAAAGCTTCTCTATTTTCCTCCAAACATAACAGCCAAGCCAAATTGGAATCCTTTATGTGTATCTAAACCTCCGAACAACTTTTGATTTTCTGCCAACATTTTTCTCATCAATAAATGTAATATACGTAATAAATAACAATAAAAATGTTAGATCATTTCCGTGAAAAACAGAGGGAAGGAAAAAAAAATAAGGGGAAAGAAGACAAGTAATAAAACTGGACAAGTCATAAAACGTAACCTTTATTGTTATATTAAAATGTCAAAATGGGTCACAGTAGACTAAAAAGCAGAGGAAGAAAATCCCTACTGGGTGGAAAGTCCACGTATGAGCACCGAGCGTATACACAGCCACTGTGTCCAACAATGGCAAATATACAAAAAAATTTACGTCAATATGGCCATAAATGTGACTATGTAATTATTAAATATAACATAAAAATAAAGCCCCACATGTCAGGAAAAAAAGACACAAAAATAATTTGAATAACCAGAAAAAAACAAATGTTCTAGCCCCTAAAACTGCATGTACTGAAAACACCCCAAAATTTGTCCAGTCCTGAACCAGGGAAATTGTCCCAGCACTGAAGTGGTTAAAGAAAATCTGTATGTATATATTATGTTTAACTTTTAATTGTCAACAAATTTAAATATATTCATGGGAAAATCCCTTTAAGGCTAAGGCCCCAAGTGACCGCGGCGGCAACACATCGCAATTCTTTCCGCAGCACTTTGGACAGTTCCTCTGCGGACTTTCTGGCTCAATTATACCTATAGGGAAACCTCCGTCATTTCCGAAGGTATAGTTGACATGCTGCGATTTCTAAAACCGCAACAGTTTTGGAGATCACAGCGTGTCTGAAACGCATATTTTATTGCAAAGTGGGGATGGGATTCGCTAGAATTGCTGTGACTGTAAAATGCGTGTTTTTTTCTGCGGCATTTCCACCATGGGTAAACCATGGCTTTTACGCCACGTGGGGACATATGGACTGAGGCTGTATAATAAATATATGGCACTATAGAATTTCATAACAGCTTTGGTGCAAGTTGGTTTTGACCTGAATATCCGAAATTGTTCAGTTTAATAAAACCAAACAATTGGGCATTTGTCAAGGATTAACTAAAATGGCCACTGAGACATGCATTGCGGTAAATTATTATACTCTGGGGTTTCTCCACAAGGAACCCCAACAAGGTGAGATTTTTATACTTGTCACCTCCCCATGGTCTCCAGAGTATAATAATTTCACTTCCGCTTCTATTCGAATTTGTTTGTCCTAAATTGAATCAGGGAGCCGAGCGACCCAAAACTTAATGAATCTTGTGAGGTTCGCCCATCTCTAGTAACAATACTTTGGTAATATCCACCACATTAGAAATGGTCGCCTCATTTATACCTTTATTTTGATTCTTTTATTATATTGGGACATAAATATTTTTACCTATTTTGATATTTGAGGTTCCTCGTACTAAATTCTAGGAGACTTTATCACTGCCTCAGATGTGGGAAACGTCCACCAAAATAACCGGCTCTCATTGAAAGGATGTAGAAGGAATATCACTAGATTATACCACAATAGTCGTCTGTCTCTCTAAGGATTAGACAAAATGAGGAAACATAAAGCAGAAAGCTCAGGTCCTCCTTCCTGCTAAAAATCATACCAGTCCCTAAGAAATAGTAACTTGTCCTCCCGCAATGTGTTTCACCCATCCCTGTGCATGGGAGGTCTCCTCAGGAAGCTATAAATAACAGTAAATTGGCACTTTTATAGAAATTGTACAGTAGTATTCCAGCAGGTTTTAGCAGTACTGAGCAGTAAAGATGTGAATAAACCTCAGGTGAAATGTTACTGTTATTTGCTCCAGGACTTCTGTGTCTCTCGGCTTCTCAATCACTCTCTGAAGATGGATCTGCCAGGGAAGTGACCAGTTAAGCAGGCAGGAGAGGAGCTGATGTTACACTAATAGGGAGTCAAGTGTAAGAAGTGGAGTTGTCGGTACTGAGTGTGATTCAGTGGACAATTTGGTTACATAAACAGTATGATGAGCTCAGGAGCTTTAACTACAAGGCTCGGACTCACAGAGCGGGCTCACTGCAGGGCTCGCTACACTACTTGGCTTAGGAATAAGTGGATTTCAGAAAGTGGAGTTAAAAGCAAGCATTTACATCTCTGTAAGAACTTTACTTTTCTATCTATAAGTGAGATCATGGCTAACAAAACTGTAGGTTTACTTCAGTGCAGAATTTGCTGTATATGGGCACAACTGGAGCAAGTTCCAGAGTTAAAACCGCTGTGGTAGATATGAGCATGTTATCTGGAAGCTCGAGTTATAGATCTGAAGGAGCTAAATGCAAGACTGTGGGTGATTGCCAAACTTGAGTGGAGCTCACTCTGAAGGGAAGTGGAGCGTGTACGTGTCAGAAGTGACATGAAAGTGAGAGTGACCAAGGCAAATGTGGGTAAAGATTGTGAGGACGTGAAATTGCATAAGGATGTGACCACTGATAAATAAAGTGGGTGGCACAGGCGGGTACCGTATTCATAATGGGAGATTTTATCTACCCAAGTACTGAATGGGGTCATGGTTCTGCATCGTCTGCAAGGCGGAGGAAATTCCTAAACTTGTTTTAGGTTAATTTTATGAGCCAGTTTGCAGCAGATATTGTTACTGTTGATCCGATGCAGAATCTGGTCACGTCTAACAATGAGGAACTTGTTGGAAATGTCGCTGTTCGCGATAACCTTAATAACAACAATCACAATATAATCACATCCCAGATAAAGTGTACAAGGTAAGGCAAGTCAATAGATTGGGCTCTGATGGGTGCAAATGGGTCAGGAAGAAACAAGTAGAAAGGGGGCTAATGGATCAAGAAATTGAAGGAACTGTCAAGTTTGGTGGAGGAAGCCTGATGATATGAGGTTGTTTCACAGCCAAAGGTGTTGGATACTTGACCAGGATCGATGGTCTGAACTGAGCTACATGTGAGTATCCTACAAGAAGAGTTACTTCGTACACACGAGTATTATGGGTATGAAAAGGATGGCATAGTATTCTAGCAGGACAATGACCCGAAGCATACATCAAAATTAGCAAAGAAATGTTTCAATGACAATGAAGTAGAGGTGCTGGATTAGTCCCCACAGTCCCCAGACCTCAACCCAGTCAAACACTTGTGGGTAGTTTAAAATAAAGCTGTATCTGCACCCAAGTGAGTCGACCAGTATGCACCAACTTTGGGAATGTGTAGAAGAGACCTGAGATCAGATTTCGGTTAAGACATGCTTGAATCTGATAGGCAGTGCTGAAAGACAAAGGTGGGTTTACAAAATAATAAAAATTACAAGTTAGATTTTTAGGAGCAAAACAGTAACAATGCAGTTACATGACAAGAATCTGCAGAACTCATCATATGCTAAATAGTTACAAATCACATTTATGTGTGAGATAGCCAAGATTGTCTATAAAGTCTCACATTCAAAGCTGTAGTGGATGGTGAGATATGGAGCCTGAAAGTCACAAGTCCCAAACTTTGTTACCCTTTTGCTTGTCAGTGTATGTAAAGCATTTTCTGAGCTGATTGGTTGGATATAACCTCTTCTGTGGCGAGTATGGAGCTGTGGTCTACACATTGATCTGAGATTGGGGGCAAACACGATAGTGAGATTTTATTTGCACAAGTTTAGCTCTTATTCATCAGACCTTATAGAGATAAGACTTATGGCCAGAGATGAGATCCTCATTTTTAAAAACACGTTCCTTATTAATAATAATAATAATAATAATAATAATACATTTTATTTATACAGCGCCAACATATTCTGCAGCACTGTACAACTTGTAGGGTTCAAGTACTGAAAAAAAAAGATACTTTACAAAGAAATAGTCAATTCACACACTGGGACTGAGGGCCCTGCTCGCAAGAGCTTACAATCTATGAGGTAGAGGAGGTGACACAAGAGCTTACAATCTATGAGGTAGAGGGGGTGACACAAGAGCTTACAATCTATGAGGTAGAGGTGACACAAGAGCTTACAATCTATGAGGTAGAGGAGGTGACACAAGAGCTTACACTCTATGAGGTAGAGGAGGTGACACAAGAGCTTACACTCTATGAGGTAGAGGAGGTGACACAAGAGCTTACAATCTATGAGGTAGAGGAGGTGACACAAGAGCTTACACTCTATGAGGTAGAGGAGGTGACACAGGAGGTAGCAGGGGCGGCATTGGAGGTAGCATTGCTTGTACAATGGTCAGACAATTCTGTAATAGAGGTTACTGTCATTACACATATATAAAGCTGTAGGAGCCGTCACCAGTCGTGTCCTTTAACGTGCAGACGGTGCCTGGACATATAAAGTTAGTCTGATACGGCATCATATCCTATGAGGTAATGTTGAAGCATAAACAGAGGAGGGTACGTTTTAGGGATTCTAACTACGGAAGGGTTTACATTAGGAGTTGTGATAGGCCTGTCTTTAGTTTGCGCTTGAAGCTGTGGAAATTAGGAGTTAATCTGATAGTCCAGGATAGAGCATTCCAGAGAAGTGGTGCAACTCGGGAGAAGTCTTGTATACGAGCGTGGGAGGTTCTGATAATAGAGGATGTTAGTCTTAGGTCATTGAGTGAACGGAGAGCATGGGTTGGGCGATAGACAGAGCTGAGGGAGGAAATGTAGGGAGGTGCAGCATTATGGAGAGCCTTGTGGAGGAGGGTGATAAGTTTATATTGTATTCTATATTGAATAGGCAGCCAATGTAGTGACCGGCACAGACATGGAGGCATCGCTATAGCGTCTAGACTGATAGATGAGCCTGGCCGCCGCATTCAGAATAGATTGTATAGGGGAGAGTTTAGTAAGGGGAAGACCGATTAGTAAGGAATTACAGTAGTCAAGGCGAGAGTGAATCAGGGCAACAATAAGTGTCTTTAGTGTATCTGTGGTAAGGAAAGGGAGGATTCTGTAGATGTTTTTGAGGTGGAGATGACATGAGCGTGCGAGTGATTGGATATGGAGGGTGAAGGAAAGGTCTGAGTCAAACAAAACACCAAGGCAGCGGGCATACTGCCTAGGAGATATGGTAAGGCCGGAGACTGCAATGGAGATATTTGCGTGCTATGCAAAAAGCTGCAGAAAACATACCCAACCACAACCCATAGCAACAGACAATGAGGATATTGAAGATGGAGGAGAACAGCCACAATTCATAGGTTTTACCCTCTCACATCATCTCTGGCTTGGTCGAGCAGATACAGGAAGGATTTTCAACCTGGTTCTCCTTTTTAGCAGATTATCATAGTACAAAATCTACCTGTGGCTTCTTGCACCGGCTCAGTCTGGACCTCAATACTGTTGAGTAAATTCTGCTCTAAACATTGACAATATTAGATAAAACACATCTAAATGACGGCTTATGGTAAGTAATATGGTCAAAAACTAACACAAATTGATTATCTCGGTAATTTCTTTTCATCTGGTTATTGTGGGGAATTTACTGACCCTTCTATGCCAGTTTTCTAGTGTAGATGAAAGTAAATGTGGTGCGTCATTGGTGCACTTCTCTTTTTTAGTGCCAAAGATTTGTCATATTATTGGGCCTGTTCCCCACTCGCCATTTTCTATGCAAGGTGATGGAGCAGAGAAGAGGCCGGGACAAGGACTTCTCCACCTGGAAAATTTACTATAACTCACGCTAGAAAAATGCCAGGAAAGACTGAAATATACAGCAGTCTTAATAAATTCACCCCACTGTCCCTAGTGACCAAATTATGTTGCTAAAGTTTTATCCTTGTTGAATAAACACTTTTCATAGAAGAGTCTGACTATTTTGTCTGCCAATGTCAGTAAGAAAAAAATGGATACCCGATAGACCTCATTATAGTCAATGGAGTCCCTTGGGGTCTATTGTTGTCCATCATTAGACAGACTCCTTCCCGACATCTGACATAATAGTAACGTACATGTTAAGTCTTCAAATATGGTATCCGGTAAGAAGAAGAACGGGTGTCTGAGAAAAGCCTCTTTAGTTACATAGGCATTTTGCCATAGACTGCAATACAGTTGTATTGCAGTTTATAGTAGAAGTGATCTAATGTTCGAAGTTTCAAGCCCCCTAGGGTGACTAAAATTTTTTTTTCTAAAAACTTAAATAGTTTTAAAAATTCAAATCCCCCCTTTCTCTAGATAAAATAAAAATAAACCGAAATAAAACATAAATAAAAATATAAAAATATTTATCCAAAACGGTCCACACCATAGCTGTAAAAAAAATCAATAAAACTGACGTTTCTCCGCAACAAAAAAATTTAATAAAAAGTGATCAAAACATTGGACATTTCTCAAAACGACTTTTGGCTTTTGGAAGGCCAGGCATAAAAAATGAAAAAAAAATAAATAAATGGCTGAAGCTGGAAAGGGTTAATCCGTACTGCTAGTCCTGTGATGGACCAGAGGAATGAATATAATGACGGAGATGTCAACTCTTGGCTGTGATGTGAGTAGACATTACATACAGCAGGGCTGACTGAAAACAATACAGTGTACAGGTAATACACGGACATGATGTGTCCTCCTAAATGAGAAGTCTATAGCCCAAATATTATACTAGGGTCCTGGAAAGGTCACCCCCACCCAATGTATTACCTATTAGGGTATTCTACATCAGATAATCCCCAATAACATCTCCCACTCGCTAAAGCTTGTACATTTATAGAACAAAGTAACTTTAAGTAAAAACTGTAAGTAATTTTATATATATTTATCAACGAAGCACAAAATGATCTTTCCGCTGTCTCATGTATGACATGTTGTAACTTTTTAGATAATCTCACTATACAATTCATTGCTGCTCTCTATGAGAGTTTATATTTGGGCTGGTTTTACTCATATTAGATATGGACAGATAAGCCATGTGATAATACAGTCTCCTGAGCACAGAATAGGGAAATAACAGAAAGGAGAAGTTGTGAGAAAAATAACGATTTGGACTACAGGAGTGAAGATCACACAGAGAAGAGGAGAGAGTCGGTGAGTACAATACTGGGTGATGGGAGACACTTATTATATACTCTATACATTATACTGTATGTCTGGGCTTTTATGGATAATATTATTATCAGATGTGTATAGTGAAGCTCCCGGTACACAATAGTCGCTGACTATATCAGGTGTAACATTTACACAGAAATTATTTCCCTCTGGAGATTTGTCTGTGGAGTAGAAAGATTGGAACCAGTTATGGTTGAGGGAAAATAAGATCAGGCAACAGCACACATGACATTAGGAGATGGTCTGTACAGTCCCAGACATATTACAAGGATTTTAGGAGCTTATCATTTCCTTCCATAGTTCCTGCCAAGTTCTGCCAAAAACTGTCTGCAGGTACTGAGAAGAAATGATGGGAGGCAAAGGGCAAAGGTCACACTAAATATTGTTGGGATTTACATTTCTATTTTGATAATTGACAAATATTTAAATTAATAACTATTTTTCCAAAGATTCTTACATTGCACAGGCTGTGTTCACACTACCGTTAATCCCTGTTGCTGTCTTCCATCATAGGATGTCAGCAGTGACTAAACTGTTGCAGAGAACAGTCACAGACTGATTCTGTGTCCGTTCCTATTGACACTAATGTAAATAACATGATGAAGCTAGCTTCCCGCATATTTGTGTACTTTTGTAATGGAAGATAAAGTCCTGCATGCAGAGTTTATATATATATATATATATATATATATATATATATATATATATATATATATATATATATATATATATATATAGTGTTCGCAGTCTTGCTTCCATACTCACAGATTGTTGCTGCCTTGTGACAGCAGAGACACGGCCATGGTCACATTAGGTATTTCCAGGATTATTGCCTTGCTGACTCCCTTCTTGCACTGCTCATTAGATCAGATTATCAGTGCTGAGATGTAATGTGGAGGCAGAGACATGTTTTTAACAATTTTGTTTGCAACTCAAAACGTCTGTGTGATAATATGTGACTATGTGATATATGAGGGTCCCGTCTGGCTTCAATGTGTCTCACTCTGACTATTGGAATTTGCCTCACTTATACCATACAGATGTGTCCACATATAGCTGAGACCTGGTGTAACCAATTCAACACAATATCAGGACATGATAACAAAAGTCATGACTGTCTGGTTACATATAGACACATATAGGATAGTTACCATATTCCTTTGTGATAACTTGCCATACACATATCTGGTAATGTACAGACAAGAGGACAGATAAGGGAGGACATGTCTGTATGTAGTAGAGCTGGTTTGTGTCATATGGCACTACATATAATGATATCAGGACGCTTTATCTGTGCTGTAGTTATTGCAGTGCAAAGAAGAAACCCCTCGGTGACATATTCAGCTCTGCTACTTATGTTCTCCTTAGTCCTTATTGCCAGGTGTGGCACACTTTAGTTACAGGAATAGCACTGATGTAGTCTGAGGGTTCTGCTTTGATCTTTTTACGTGGATTAAAATCTATGACTATAATATGACTAATAAAACTATGCAAAAATAATGTCTTATACTTCAGATAACAGGTAAAAAGGGAAGTGAAAGGGGAAAATTACAAAACAGACAGATGTAAAGTGAGTGTAGCCAAAAGCTAATGGTGAGCGATACAAGGGGAAGTCACTGCCCACATGGGCTGAGATGTCTTTCCGATATTTCATACCTATGTATGAAAAGTTATATATACATAGACAAAATTGTTGGTACCCCTCGTTTAATGAAAGAAAAACCCACAATGGTCACAGAAATAACTTGAATCTGACAAAAGTAATAATATATAAAAATTCTATGAAAATGAACAAATGAAAGTCAGACATTGCTTTCCAACCAGGCTTCAACAGAATTTTTTTTAAAAAGAAAACTCATGAAACAGGCCTGGACAGAAATGATGGTTCCCTTAACTTAATATTTTGTTGCACAACCTTTTGAGGCAATCGCTGCAATCAAACGATTCCTGTAACTGTCAATGAGACTTCTGCACCTCTCAGCAGGGATTTTGGCCGCTCCTCATGAGCAAACTGCTCCAGTTGTCTCAGGTGTGAAGGGTGCCTTTTCCAGACGGCATGTTTCAGCTACTTCCAAAGATGCTCAATAGTATTTAGGTCAGGGCTCATAGAAGGCCACTTCAGAATAGTCCAATGTTTTCCTCTCAGCCATTCTTGGGTGTTTTTAGCTGTGTTTTGGGTCATTATCCTGTTGCAAGACCCATGACCTGCGACTGAGACCAAGCTTTCTGACACTGGGCAGCACATTTCTCTCTAGAATCCCTTGATAGTCTTGAGATTTCATTGTACCCTGCACAGATTCAAGACACCCTGTGCCAGATGCAGCAAAGCAGCCCCAGAACATAACAGAGCCTCCTCCATGTTTCACAGTAGGGACAGTGTTCTTTTCAAGATATGCTTCATTTTTCCGTCTGTGAACATAGAGCTGATGTGCCTTGCCAAAAATTTCGATTTGTGTCTCACCTGTCCATAGGACATTCTCCCAGAGTCTTGTCAACATGTAGTTTGGCACATTTCAGTCTGTCAGATTCAAGTTATTTCTGTGACCATTGTGGGTTTTTCTTTCATTAAATGAGGGGCACCAACAATTTTGTCCATGTGTGTATATATATACAGTTATATATATATATATATATATATATATATATATATACAGTCATATGAAAAAGTTTGGGAAATGAAGACCACAGGGACAGTTCTTGTTAAGCCCAGAAGTGGCAGGCCAAGAAAAATATCAGAAAGGCAGAGAAGAAGAATGGTGAGAACAGTCAAGGACAATCCACAGACCACCTCCAAAGAGCTGCAGCATCATCTTGCTGCAGATGGTGTCACTGTGCATCGGTCAACAATACAGCACACTTTGCACAAGGAGAAGCTGTATGGGAGAGTGATGCGAAAGAAGCCGTTTCTGAAAGCACGCCACAAACAGAGTCGCCTGAGGTATGCAAAAGCACATTTGGACAAGCTAGCTTCATTTTGGAAGAAGGTCCTGTGGACTGATGAAACAAAGGTTGAGTTATTTGGTCATACAAAAAGGCGTTATGCATGGTGTCAAAAAAACACAGCATTCCAAGAAAAACACTTGCTACCCACTGTAAAATTTGGTGGAGGTTCCATCATGCTTTGGGGCTGTGTGGCCAATGCCGGCACCGGGAATCTTGTTAAAGTTGAGGGTCGCATGGATTCAACTCAGTATCAGCAGATTCTTGAGAATAATGTACAAGAATCAGTGACAAATTTGAAGTTACGCCGGGGATGGATATTTCAGCAAGACAATGATCCAAAACACAGCTCCAAATGTACTCAGGCATTCATGCAGAGGAACAATTACAATGTTCTGGAATGGCCATCCCAGTCCCCAGACCTGAATATCATTGAACATCTGTGGGATAATTTGAAGCGGGCTGTCCATGCTCGGCGACCATCAAACTTAACTGAACTGGAATTGTTTTGTAAAGTGGAATGGTCAAAAATACCTTCATCCAGGATCCAGGAACTGATTAAAAGCTACAGGAAGCGACTAGAGGCTGTTATTTTTGCAAAAGGAGGATCTACTAAATATTAATGTCACTTTTCTGTTGAGGTGCCCATACTTTTGCACCGGTCAAATTTTGGTTTAATGCATATTGCACATTTTCTGTTAGTACAATAAACCTCATTTCAATCCTGAAATATTACTGTGTCCATCAGTTATTAGATATATCAAATTGAAATGGCTGTTGCAAACACCCAAATATTTAGAACTAAAAATGATTGATTAATAGGGGTGCCCAAACTTTTTCATATGACTGTATATATATGGAAATATATTTTAGAAAAAAATAACACGTGAAAAAAATCCTCCCATAGTTGTGAGGATAAAAAGATAAGGTCTAATTATCTTTATAATGGCAGAGAGAAGGGACATGTCGCGAGGAGTTCAAGTGCTAAAAGTGTTGAGTACTGATGAAATACAGACTCCCCCTCCAGCTCCCCAGGGCCAAGTCTACATTATAATATTTGTTGTGGGGAGTAAGATAAAGACAGATGATACAGCTATTATAGAATTCAATGACCCTGGATTTATCTCCAGCTACAGATTTTAGTGACTGCAGAAATATCTGTGTGTAACAAATCTGTACGTTGCAGAGAAACAATCCCAATGTGAGAAACAAGAACAATTCTATAGACCAATAACAACAAGAACAATCATAGAAATGAGATAATAATCCAGTGATCCAACCCTACAAAAAAGAAAAAACTACTTGTCAACCCCTTAAACACAATCCAATGGGTTTACTGGAATTTCCATCTTGAACAGGAGGAAAGAGGAACCAGAATTTCCCCCAAATTTGATGTAATGTGGACCGGAAGAGGTGCAGAGAGCAAGTACAATTTCTCCACAGAATCACCAACTACACCTTTACCAGTCCCTAAAACACAATCCAATGGGGTTACTGGAATTTCCATCTTGAACAGAGAGCAAGTACAAGTCACATCTTATGTAATACCCCAAGGATGTAGTAATAGAGGAATAGAATGAGCCCTATAGAAGAGGAAGAATTCTGAGGGATGAGATGAAGAGTTTTCTGTCATTTTATACATATCAGATCTTTCTTTCTAGTTTCTAAAGCCGCATTTTTCTTGTCTTTTATTTTCCTCTTAAAGAAAGACGGGATAGAAACAAAGTGAGATGTGATTTATGATATAGAAGCAACAAGATGGGGCACATAAAGCACAGCAGCATGGGGGTCAGTCTTGTGGTTCTTCTCCCTCTATTCTGGAAAGGTAAGTGTCATATACTGAGGGGGATATTTGGGTGACATAAATAATGTCCTTTTCGACGTGCCAGAGAGGGCATGCATATAATACTGTGTGGGAGCCCAATGTGAAACATATAATACTGTGTGGGAGCCCAATGTGAAACATATAATACTGTGTGGGGGGCCACTGTGGAGCATATAATACTGTGTGGGGGGCCACTGTGGAGAATATAATACTGTGTTGGGGCCACTGTGGAGCATATAATACTGTGTGGGGTCTCACGAAGGAACATATTATAATGTGTGATGGCCACTATGGAGCATATTATACCACGTGGGGGCCACTGTGGAGCATAATTTACTGTTTGGCGGCCACTGTGGAGCATATTGTATCGTCTGGAGGTTACTGTGGAGCACATTGTACCATCGGGGGGCCATGTTACACAGTATATATTTTATGGCAGACGTGATATGTTTACAGGCCGTAATAACATTGCACGGTCACTCGGTCACTATAAAACAGATCATGTAAGATGTAAATAATGAATATTAATTGTTCAAAAGTACCAAATACAGTACAAAGTTGTTTATATTATTGAAAGCTCTGTAAAACCCCATTCACACGACCACGGATCCATACAGTATTAAGGTTAAATTGCCGTGTTGGCACTTTGTGATAAATTAGTGAGTTTTGGGTTGCAATTTGGGCACTCGGTCTCTAAAAGGTCTATGGCACTGTCATCTACTGAAGAGCAGCCACAATGAAGTCCTGTATAGTCCTGTATATGTTATATATATATATATATATATATATATATGTATATATAATCATGTCAGGAAGCTCAGATCTATGGCACTGTCATCTAGAGTAGCCACAATGAAGTCCTGTATAGTTACTGTAGGTCTCATGTACTCTGTACATTATAGATCTTTGTCATACAGTATGTAAAAGCTGCCTGATGTACAACACCACAGATCTCAGCTTCCTGAACCTATATGAGTATGATTTGGGTGGAGAATATAGAGATGACTGTGAAATATCCTGAACAGTCACATCTGAATGATATTAGAATAGTTTTTAGCTTCACGCAGGGCTCGGCTGTTATGTAATAGTGTCCTTATAGAAATACATATATTACCCCATACATAGAAGAGAGGATGATCCACAGAAAGGATCCAAATGGCTCCTGATTCTTGTTATTGTTCTGCCACAAGGACAGATCGGTCTGATGTTTCATTCTCCTTCACCCCTTTTCCTTGGGTCTATTCCCCAACAATGTGATCATCTGGAAAGGGCGTCTTATACGTCTTCTCTACAACATAATGGAACCATCCATGGCTGGGCCCCCTCTCTCCAAAGGGCCCACAGCAGCTGCATGGTCTGTCTGTATGGTGCCCCTATATACACATACTTACTTTATATACTATACTTACTCTATGTGGCTTGAGTTTTACTGATTTACTAAAGCTGGATAATAATAATGTGGAAAAAATCTCTATCAATATGTATGTGTGTATTATGTGATACATGTAATATCTGATATGTAATAACTCCATCCTTTATCCTTCTACAGGTATCACATGTCAGACTCCAGCCTATTCTATTACAGCGCCCTCTAGTGTCAGTGTACAGGAGGGTCTCTGTGTCACGATTCCTTGTACCTTCACTGCTGATGGTAGAAATACATTCACTAATTCCTTCGGATACTGGAAACTGAAGGATTCTGGTAAAGAAGAGTATGTAGCCACTAATGATAAATCTATTGCTGTGCAAAAAACAAACTTCCATCTGACGGGAAATCCAGATATGGGAGACTGCACCCTGACCATAACTGACGCCAGGAGAGAAGATACAGGAACATATTACTATAGATTTGAAGAAAGCAAAACCAGTGTTGTGAAATGGAATTATAACCATGCGACTGACAGTCAGCCCACCATTACTGTGACAGGTAAGTGTGAATGTGCAGGAATCCTGCAGTCACCATCACGTACATTGTCATCTATATGTACTGTAGTATATGGACATGTGCTATACATTATATTAATGAATTTAGGTTTAGGAAAGGAATCGTGAGTATCCTTCATAGACTACAGACATTTTTGCAACCATCGTTGACACAGGGCGTCCAAAATGAAAACTGAATCAACTTCACACATACAGGAAAGTATGGGACCATCAGATATTGTGTGTGGAAACACATGACCTAACATAACCATCACATCTTCTCTTACAATGTAATTCTGGTAATATATGGCCTCTATCCAGGTTATTTTTTTTTAAATTTTATATCTTACATAGTTACACAGGTAGTGCTGGTGAAAAAAGACTCAAATAATGGATGGGAAAGGAAAAGACTGAAGTAAAGCCTGAAGGAAATAAGAAATCTAAACAGTAACGAAAGCATCAGTATTACTTTTCTGTAAGCAGATATCTGAGGCTACAGTTCACATATATGTCAGAGTCTCAGTAAGAGATTCCGGTGCAGAATCCGTCTGAAATCAGTGGAGGAAAAAGTCCTGAACACAAAACTTTAATGTCCACCTTTAAGCTAAAAAACAAAACTTGACTGACCCCAATATAGTCAATAGGGTCCGTTGGACTCCATCTGTATCCACTATGGCAGCAGTCTAACTATACATCCTGTATGTACTCTGTAGTGACAGAACAATAGGACATGCTAGCCAAGATGTGAACTTAGGCCTGTAGGCTATAGCCTGTACTGTCACTGTATATTATATGCTGTGACCGACTCCAGGGGATAGTCTGCACTGTCAAATATATTATATAGTCACACACTCCTGTATATAGTCTGTACTGTCACTTATATATATTATATACAGTCACATACTCCTGTATATAGTCTGTACTGTCACTATAATATTATGTACAGTCACATACTCCTGTATACAGTCTGTACTGTCACTATAATATTATATACAGTCACATACTCCTGTATATAGTCTGTACTGTCACTATAATATTATATACAGTCACATACTCCTGTATATAGTCTGTACTGTCACTATATATATTATATACAGTCACATACTCCTGTATATAGTCTGTACTGTCACTATAATATTATATACAGTCACATACTCCTGTATATAGTCTGTACTGTCACTATAATATTATATACAGTCACATACTCCTGTATATAGTCTGTACTGTCACTATATATATTATATACAGTCACATACTCCTGTATATAGTCTGTACTGTCACTATAATATTATATACAGTCACATACTCCTGTATATAGTCTGTACTGTCACTATATATATTATATACAGTCACATACTCCTGTATATAGTCTGTACTGTCACTATAATACTATATACAGTCCCATACCCCTGTATATAGTCTGTACTGTCACAAACTATACCCAATATTATATACAGTCCCATACTCCTGTATATAGTCTGTACTGTCACTATAATATTATATACAGTCACATACCCCTGTATATAGTCTGTACTGTCACTATAATATTATATACAGTCACATACTCCCTGTATATAGTCTGTCACTAATAGTATACACAGTCACATACCCCTGTATATAGTCTGTACTGTCACTATAATATTATATACAGTCACATACTCCTGTATATAGCGTAGCCTGTACTGTCACTATAATATTATATACAGTCACATACTCCTGTATATAGTCTGTACTGTCACTATAATATTATATACAGTCACATACTCCTGTATATAGTCTGTACTGTCACTATAATATTATGTACAGTCACATACCCCCTTATATAGCTGTATATAGTCTGTACTGTCACTATAATATTATATACAGTCACATACTCCTGTATATAGTCTGTGCTGTCACATATATATTATATACAGTCACATACTCCTGTATATAGTCTGTACTGTCACTATAATATTATATACAGTCACATACTCCTGTATATAGTCTGTACTGTCACTTATAATATTATGTACAGTCACATACTCCTGTATATAGTCTGTACTGTCACTATAATATTATATACAGTCACATACTCCTGTATATAGTCTGTACTGTCACTATAATATTATATACAGTCACATACTCCTGTATATAGTCTGTACTGTCACTATAATATTATATACAGTCACATACTCCTGTATATAGTCTGTACTGTCACTATAATATTATATACAGTCACATACTCCTGTATATAGTCTGTACTGTCACTATAATATTATATACAGCCACATACTCCTGTATATAGTCCTGATAAGTCTACAGTCACTACACAAAAGTCCACGTATACAGTCACTATAATATTATATACAGTCACATACTCCTGTATATAGTCTGTACTGTCACTATAATATTATATACAGTCACATACTCCTGTATATAGTCTGTACTGTCACTACTAATATTATATACAGTCACATACTCCTGTATATAGTCTGTACTGTCACTATATATATTATATACAGTCACATACCCCTGTATATAGTCTGTACTGTCACTATAATATTATGTACAGTCACATACTCCTGTATATAGTCTGTACTGTCACTATAATATTATATACAGTCACATACTCCTGTATATAGTCTGTACTGTCACTATAATATTATATACAGTCACATACTCCTGTATATAGTCTGTACTGTCACTATATAATATTATATACAGTCACATACTCCTGTATATAGTCTGTACTGTCACTATAGTATTATATACAGTCACATCACTCCTGTATATAGTCTGTACTGTCACTACTAATATTATATACAGTCACATACTCCTGTATATAGTCTGTACTGTCACTATATATATTATATACAGTCACATACTCCTGTATATAGTCTGTACTGTCACTATAATATTATATACAGTCACATACTCCTGTATATAGTCTGTACTGTCACTATAATATTATATACAGTCACATACTCCTGTATATAGTCTGTACTGTCACTATAATATTATATACAGTCACATACTCCTGTATATAGCCTGTACTGTCACTATAATATTATATACAGTCACAACTGTATATAGTCTGTACTGTCACTATAATATTATATACAGTCACATACTCCTGTATATAGTCTGTACTGTCACTATATATATTATATACAGTCACATACTCCTGTATATAGTCTGTACTGTCACTATAATATTATATACAGTCACAAGTCACGTATATATACTGTCACTAAATACTATATACAGTCACATACTCCTGTATATAGTCTGTACTGTCACTATAAATATTATGTACAGTCACATAACTCCTGTATATAGTCTGTACTGTCACTATAATATTATATACAGTCACATACTCCTGTATATAGTCTGTACTGTCACTATAATATTATGTACAGTCACACTACCCTGTATATAGTCTGTACTGCACTATAATATTATATACAGTCACATACTCCTGTATATAGTCTGTACTGTCACTATAATATTATATACAGTCACATACTCCTGTATATAGTCTGTACTGTCACTATATATATTATATACAGTCACATACTCCTGTATATAGTCTGTACTGTCACTATATATATTATATACAGTCACATACTCCTGTATATAGTCTGTACTGTCACTATAATATTATATACAGTCACATACTCCTGTATATAGTCTGTACTGTCACTATATATATTATATACAGTCACATACTCCTGTATATAGTCTGTACTGTCACTATAATATTATATACAGTCACATACCCTCGTATATAGTCTGTATAATATATGTACAGAATACCCTGTATATAGTCTGTACTGTATATATTATATACAGTCACATACTCCTGTATATAGTCTGTACTGTCACTATAAATATTATAGTACAGTCACATACTCCAGTATATAGTCTGTACTGTCACTATATATATTATATACAGTCACATACTCCTGTATATAGTCTGTACTGTCACTATAATATTATATACAGTCACATACTCCTGTATATAGTCTGTACTGTCACTATAATATTATATACAGTCACATACTCCTGTATATAGTCTGTCACTAAAATGTATATAGTCTGTATATGTCACTGTACTATATTATATACAGTCACATACTCCTGTATATAGTCTGTACTGTCACTATAATATTATATACAGTCACATACTCCTGTATATAGTCTGTACTGTCACTATAATATTATATACAGTCACATACTCCTGTATATAGTCTGTACTGTCACTTATATATTATATACAGTCACATACTCCTGTATATAGTCTGTACTGTCACTATAATATTATATACAGTCACATACTCCTGTATATAGTCTGTACTGTCACTATAATATTATATACAGTCACATACTCCTGTATATAGTCTGTACTGTCACTATAATATTATATACAGTCACATACTCCTGTATATAGATATTATATACAGTCACATACTCCTGTATATAGTCTGTACTGTCACTATAATATTATATACAGTCACATACTCCTGTATATAGTCTGTACTGTCACTATAATATTATATACAGTCACATACTCCTGTATATAGTCTGTACTGTCACTATAATATTATGTACAGTCACATACTCCTGTATATAGTCTGTACTGTCACTTATATATTATGTACAGTCACATACTCCTGTATATAGTCTGTACTGTCACTATAATATTATATACAGTCACATACTCCTGTATATAGTCTGTACTGTCACTATAATATTATATACAGTCACATACTCCTGTATATAGTCTGTACTGTCACTATAATATTATATACAGTCACATACTCCTGTATATAGTCTGTACTGTCACTATATATATTATATACAGTCACATACTCCTGTATATAGTCTGTACTGTCACTTATATATTATATACAGTCACATACTCCTGTATATAGTCTGTACTGTCACTTATATATTATGTACAGTCACATACTCCTGTATATAGTCTGTACTGTCACTATATATATTATGTACAGTCACATACTCCTGTATATAGTCTGTACTGTCACTTATAATATTATGTACAGTCACATACTCCTGTATATAGTCTGTACTGTCACTATATATATTATCATACAGTACATAATACTGTCTGTATATAGTCTGTAGCTGTCACTATAATATTATATACAGTCACATACTCCTGTATATAGTCTGTACTGTCACTTATATATTATGTACAGTCACATACTCCTGTATATAGTCTGTACTGTCACTTAATATTATATACAGTCACATACCTGTATATAGTCTGTACTGTCACTATATATATTATATACAGTCACATACTCCTGTATATAGTCTGTACTGTCACTATAATATTATATACAGTCACATACTCCTGTATATAGTCTGTACTGTCACTATATATTATATACAGTCACATACTCCTGTATATAGTCTGTACTGTCACTTATATATTATATACAGTCACATACTCCTGTATATAGTCTGTACTGTCACTTATATATTATATACAGTCACATACTCCTATATATAGTCTGTACTGTCACTTATATATTATATACAGTCACATACTCCTGTATATAGTCTGTACTGTCACTTATATATTATGTACAGTCACATACTCCTGTATATAGTCTGTACTGTCACTTATATATTATATACAGTCACATACTCCTGTATATAGTCTGTACTGTCACTTATATATTATGTACAGTCACATACTCCTGTATATAGCCTGCCTATATTATATAACAGTCACATACTCCTGTATATAGTCTGTACTGTCACTATATATATTATACTGTACAGTCTGTACTGTCACTTATATATATGTATATACATACTCCTGTATATAGTCTGTACTGTCACTTATATATTATATACAGTCACATACTCCTGTATATAGTCTGTACTGTCACTTATATATTATACAGTCACATACTCCTGTATATAGTCTGTACTGTCACTTATATATTATGTACAGTCACATACTCCTGTATATAGTCTGTACTGTCACTTATATATTATATACAGTCACAACTCCTGTATATAGTCTGTACTGTCACTTATATATATGTACAGTCACATACTCCTGTATATAGTCTGTACTGTCACTATAATATTATATACAGTCACATACTCCTGTATATAGTCTGTACTGTCACTTATATATTATATACAGTCACATACTCCTGTATATAGTCTGTACTGTCACTAATATATATATTATATACAGTCACATACTCCTGTATATAGTCTGTACTGTCACTATATATATTATGTACAGTCACATACTCCTGTATATAGTCTGTACTGTCACTAGTAATATTATATACAGTCACATACTCCGGTATATAGTCTGTACTGTATATTATACACACGTCATATAGTATGTACAGTCACAATATATATACAGCGCATATCCTGTATAAGTCTGTACTGTCACTATAATATTATGTACAGTCACATACTCCTGTATATAGTCTGTACTGTCACTTATAATATTATGTACAGTCACCGATACCCCCTGTATATAGTCTGTACTGTCACTTATATATTATATACAGTCACATACTCCTGTATATAGTCTGTACTGTCACTTATATATTATGTACAGTCACATACTCCTGTATATAGTCTGTACTGTCACTTATATATTATGTACAGTCACATACTCCTGTATATAGTCTGTACTGTCACTTATATATTATTTACAGTCACATACTCCTGTATATAGTCTGTACTGTCACTTATATATTATGTACAGTCACATACTCCTGTATATAGTCGACTGTCACTATAATATTATATACAGTCACATACTCCTGTATATAGCCTGTACTGTCACTATAATATTATATACAGTCACATACTCCTGTATATAGTCTGTACTGTCACTATAATATTATATACAGTCACATACTCCTGTATATAGTCTGTACTGTCACTATAATATTATGTACAGTCACATACTCCTGTATATAGTCTGTACTGTCACTATAATATTATGTACAGTCACATACTCCTGTATATAGTCTGTACTGTCACTATATATTATGTACAGTCACATACTCCTGTATATAGTCTGTACTGTCACTTATATATTATGTACAGTCACATACTCCTGTATATAGTCTGTACTGTCACTATAATATTATATACAGTCACATACTCCTGTATATAGTCTGTACTGTCACTATAATATTATATACAGTCACATACTCCTGTATATAGTCTGTACTGTCACTATAATATTATATACAGTCACATACTCCTGTATATAGTCTGTACTGTCACTTAATATTATATACAGTCACATACTCCTGTATATAGTCTGTACTGTCACTATAATATATATGGACAGTCACATACTCCTGTATATAGTCTGTACTGTCACTATAATATTATGTACAGTCACATACTCCTGTATATAGTCTGTACTGTCACTTATATTATATACAGTCACATACTCCTGTATATAATCTGTACTGTCACTTATATATTATATACAGTCACATACTCCTGTGTATAGTCTGTACTGTCACTATAATATTATGTACAGTCACATACTCCTGTATATAGTCTGTACTGTCACTTATATATATATATACAGTACACATACTCCTGTATATAGTCTGTACTGTCACTTATATATTATGTACAGTCACATACCCGATACAGTCTGTACTGTACTATATAGTAAGTAATACTCCTGTATATAGTCTGTACTGTCAATTATATTATATACAGTCACATACTCCTGTATATAGTCTGTACTGTCACTTATATATTATGTACAGTCACATACTCCTGTGTATAAGTCTGTACTGTCACTTATATATTATATACAGTCACATACTCCTGTATATAGTCTGTACTGTCACTTAATATTATATACAGTCACATACTCCTGTATATAGTCTGTACTGTCACTAATAATATTATATACAGTCACAGTACTCCTGTATATAGTCTGTACTGTCACTATAATATTATGTACAGTCACATACTCCTGTATATAGTCTGTACTGTCACTGTATATATTATGTACAGTCACATACTCCTGTATATAGTCTGTACTGTCACTTATATATTATGTACAGTCACATACTCCTGTATATAGTCTGTACTGTCACTATATATTATATACAGTCACATACTCCTGTATATAGTCTGTACTGTCACTATATATTATGTACAGTCACATACTCCTGTATATAGTCTGTACTGTCACTAAAAAACAGCAAAATATTATATACAGTCACATACTCCTGTATATAGTCTGTACTGTCACTAATATTATATACAGCACATACCCTGTATAAGCGTACTATATATTATATACAGTCACATACTCCTGTATATAGTCTGTACTGTCACTATAATATTATATACAGTCACATACTCCTGTATATAGTCTGTACTGTCACTTATATATTATATACAGTCACATACTCCTGTATACAGTCTGTACTGTCACTTATATAATATGTACAGTCACATACTCCTGTATATAGTCTGTACTGTCACTATATATTATGTACAGTCACATACTCCTGTATATAGTCTGTACTGTCACTATATATATTATATACAGTCACATACTCCTGTATATAGTCTGTACTGTCACTATAATATTATATACAGTCACATACTCCGGTATATAGTCTGTACTGTCACTTATATATTATATACAGTCACATACTCCTGTATATAGTCTGTACTGTCACTTATATATTATGTACAGTCACATACTCCTGTATATAGTCTGTACTGTCACATACAGCCCATATAAGAATATATAGTCTGTACAGTCACAATAAATCCCCTGTATATAGTCTGTACTGTCACTTATATATTATATACAGTCACATACTCCTGTATATAGTCTGTACTGTCACTTAATATTATATACAGTCACATACTCCTGTATATAGTCTGTACTGTCACTTATATATTATATAAGACAGTCACATACTCCTGTATATAGTCTGTACTGTCACTATAATATTATATACAGTCACATACTCCTGTATATAGTCTGTACTGTCACTATAATATTATATACAGTCACATACTCCTGTATATAGTCTGTACTGTCACTATATATTATATACAGTCACATACTCCTGTATATAGTCTGTACTGTCACTATATATTATATACAGTCACATACTCCTGTATATAGTCTGTACTGTCACTTATATTATATACAGTCACATACTCCTGTATATAGTCTGTACTGTCACTTATATATATATACAGTCACAAAAGACGCACAAACTCCTGTATATAGTCTGTACTGCTACTAATATTATATACAGTCACATACTCCTGTATATAGTCTGTACTGTCACTATAATATTATATACAGTCACATACTCCTGTATATAGTCTGTACTGTCACTATATATATTATATACAGTCACATACTCCTGTATATAGTCTGTACTGTCACTATATATTATGTACAGTCACATACTCCTGTATATAGTCTGTACTGTCACTATATATTATGTACAGTCACATACTCCTGTATATAGTCTGTACTGTCACTTATATATTATATACAGTCACATACTCCTGTATATAGTCTGTACTGTCACTATATATTATATACAGTCACATACTCCTGTATATAGTCTGTACTGTCACTATATATTATATACAGTCACATACTCCTGTATATAGTCTGTACTGTCACTTATATATTATATACAGTCACATACTCCTGTATATAGTCTGTACTGTCACTTATATATTATATACAGTCACATACTCCTGTATATAGTCTGTACTGTCACTATATATTATGTACAGTCACATACTCCTGTATATAGTCTGTACTGTCACTTATATATTATATACAGTCACATACTCCTGTGTATAGTCTGTACTGTCACTTATATAATATACAGTCACATACTCCTGTATATAGTCTGTACTGTCACTTATATATTATATACAGTCACATACTCCTGTATATAGTCTGTACTGTCACTATAATATTATATACAGTCACATACTCCTGTATATAGTCTGTACTGTCACTATATATATTATGTACAGTCACATACTCCTGTATATATAGTCTGATACTGTACACTATATATTATATACAGTCACATACTCCTGTATATAGTCTGTACTGTCACTTATATATTATGTACAGTCACATACTCCTGTATATAGTCTGTACTGTCACCTATATATTATATACAGTCACATACTCCTGTATATAGTCTGTACTGTCACTTATATTATATACAGTCACATACTCCTGTATATAGTCTGTACTGTCAACTATATTATATACAGTCACATACTCCTGTATATAGTCTGTACTGTCACTATATATATTATATACAGTCACATACTCCTGTATATAGTCTGTACTGTCACTTATATTATATACAGTCACATACTCCTGTATATAGTCTGTACTGTCACTATATATTATATACAGTCACATACTCCTGTATATAGTCTGTACTGTCACTTATATATTATGTACAGTCACATACTCCTGTATATAGTCTGTACTGTCACTAATATATAAGAAGTCTGTACAGTCACATACTCCTGTATATAGTCTGTACTGTCACTTATATATTATGTACAGTCACATACTCCTGTATATAGTCTGTACTGTCACTTATATATTATGTACAGTCACATACTCCTGATATAGTCTGTACTGTCACTATATATTATGTACAGTCACATACTCCTGTATATAGTCTGTACTGTCACTTATATAATATTATGTACAGTCACATACTCCTGTATATAGTCTGTACTGTCACTTATATATTATGTACAGTCACATACTCCTGTATATAGTCTGTACTGTCACATATATATTATATACAGTCACATACTCCTGTATATAGTCTGTACTGTCACTTATATATTATGTACAGTCACATACTCCTGTATATAGTCTGTACTGTCACTTATATATTATATACAGTCACATACTCCTGTATATAGTCTGTACTGTCACTTATATATTATGTACAGTCACATACTCCTGTATATAGTCTGTACTGTCACTTATATATTATATACAGTCACATACTCCTGTATATAGTCTGTACTGTCACTATATATTATATACAGTCACATACTCCTGTATATATTATATACAGTCACATACTCCTGTATATAGTCTGTACTGTCACTATATATATTATATACAGTCACATACTCCTGTATATAGTCTGTACTGTCACTTATATATTATGTACAGTCACATACTCCTGTATATAGTCTGTACTGTCACTATATATATTATGTATACAGTCACATACTCCTGTATATAGTCTGTACTGTCACTTATATATTATATACAGTCACATACTCCTGTATATAGTCTGTACTGTCACTGTATATATTATATACAGTCACATACTCCTGTATATAGTCTGTACTGTCACTATAATTATATATTATATACAGTCACATACTCCTGTATATAGTCTGTACTGTCACTATATATTATGTACAGTCACATACTCCTGTATATAGTCTGTACTGTCACTATAATATTATATACAGTCACATACTCCTGTATATAGTCTGTACTGTCACTATATATATTATATACAGTCACATACTCCTGTATATAGTCTGTACTGTCACTATATATATTATATACAGTCACATACTCCTGTATATAGTCTGTACTGTCACTTATATATTATATACAGTCACATACTCCTGTATATAGTCTGTACTGTCACTTATATATTATGTACAGTCACATACTGGTCTGTACTGACTATATATATAGTCTGTATAGTACTGTCACTTATATATTATATACAGTCACATACTCCTGATATATAGTCTGTACTGTCACTTATATATAATATACAGTCACATACTCCTGTATATAGTCTGTACTGTCACTTATATATTATGTACAGTCACATACTCCTGTATATAGTCTGTACTGTCACTATATATATTATGTACAGTCACATACTCCTGTATATAGTCTGTACTGTCACTATATATTATGTACAGTCACATACTCCTGTATATAGTCTGTACTGTCACATATCTGTATATAGTCTGTACTATATATTATGTACAGTCAACATACTCCTGTATATAGTCTGTACTGTCACTTAAATATTATATACAGTCACATACTCCTGTATATAGTCTGTACTGTCACTATAATATTATATACAGTCACATACTCCTGTATATAGTCTGTACTGTCACTATAAATATTATATACAGTCACATACTCCTGTATATAGTCTGTACTGTCACAATAAATTATATACAGTAAAGATATAGCACTGTCTAATATTATATACAGTCACATACTCCTGTATATAGTCTGTACTGTCACTATAATATTATGTACAGTCACATACTCCTGTATATAGTCTGTACTGTCACTATAATATTATATACAGTCACATACTCCGGTATATAGTCTGTACTGTCACTTATATATTATATACAGTCACATACTCCTGTATATAGTCTGTACTGTCACTATAATATTATGTACAGTCACAACAACTCCTATATATAGTCTGTACTGTCCACATATATTATATACAGTCACATACTCCTGTATATAGTCTGTACTGTCACTTATATATTATATACAGTCACATACTCCTGTATATAGTCTGTACTGTCACTTATATATTATATACAGTCACATACTCCTGTATATAGTCTGTACTGTCACTTATATATTATGTACAGTCACATACTCCTGTATTTAGTCTGTACTGTCACTTATATATTATGTACAGTCACATACTCCTGTATATAGTCTGTACTGTCACTTATATTATGTACAGTCACATACTCCTGTATATAGTCTGTACTGTCACTATATATTATGTACAGTCACATACTCCTGTATATAGTCTGTACACAAAACAAATAAACGTACTGTCACTATATATATTATATACAGTCACATACTCCTGTGTATAGTCTGTACTGTCACTTATATTATATACAGTCACATACTCCTGTATATAGTCTGTACTGTCACTTTAATATTATATACAGTCACATACTCCTGTATATAGTCTGCACTGTCAATATAATATTATATACAGTCACATACTCCTGTATATAGTCTGTACTGTCACTATAATATTATATACAGTCACATACTCCTGTCTATAGTCTGTACTGTCACTGTAATATTATATACAGTCTCATACTCCGGTATATAGTCTGTACTGTCACTTATATATTATATACAGTCACATACTCCTGTATATAGTCTGTACTGTCACTATAATATTATGTACAGTCACATACTCCTGTATATAGTCTGTACTGTCACTATAATATTATGTACAGTCACATACTCCTGTATATAGTCTGTACTGTCACTAAATAAGATATTATGTACAGTCACATACTCCGGTATATACTCTGTACTGTCGTCTATAATATTATATACAGTCACATACTCCTGTATATAGTCTGTACTGTCACTATAATATTATATACAGTCACACCTACCTATAGTCTGTACTGTCACTTATATATTATATACAGTCACATACTCCTGTATATAGTCTGTACTGTCACTGTAATATTATATACAGTCTCATACTCCTGTATATAGTCTGTACTGTCACTTATATATTATATACAGTCACATACTCCTGTATATAGCCTGTACTATAATATTATATACAGTCACAGTACCCAGCATAGCACACTGTACTGTCACTATAATATTATGTACAGTACATACCTCCTGAATATAGTCTGTACTGTCAACTATATATTATATACAGTCACATACTCCTGTATATAATCTGTACTGTCACTTATATATTATATACAGTCACATACTCCTGTATATAGTCTGTACTGTCACTTATATATTATGTACAGTCACATACTCCTGTATATAGTCTGTACTGTCACTATATATTATGTACAGTCACATACTCCTGTATATAGTCTGTACTGTCACTTATATATTATGTACAGTCACATACTCCTGTATATAGTCTGTACTGTCACTTATATATTATGTACAGTCACAAATACTCTTGTATATAGTCTGTACTGTCCTATATATTATTACAGTCACATACTCCTGTATATAGCCTGTACTGTCACTATAATATTATATACAGTCACATACTCCGGTATATAGTCTGTACTGTCACTATAATATTATATACAGTCACATACTCCTGTCTATAGTCTGTACTGTCACTATAATATTATATACAGTCACATACTCCTGTATATAGTCTGTACTGTCACTATATATTATGTACAGTCACATACTCCTGTATATAGTCTGTACTGTCACTTAAATATTATGTACAGTCACATACTCCTGTGTATAGTCTGTACTGTCACTTATATATTATTACAGTCACATACTCCTGTATATAGTCTGTACTGTATAAACGGAAAGCTGCACTTATATTATATACAGTCACATACTCCTGTATATAGCCTGTACTGTCACTATAATATTATATACAGTCACATACTCCAGTATATAGTCTGTACTGTCACTCTATAATATTATATACAGTCACATACTCCTGTATATAGTCTGTACTGTCACTATAATATTATATACAGTCACATACTCCTGTATATAGTCTGTACTGTCACTATAATATTATATACAGTCACATACTCCTGTATATAGTCTGTACTGTCACTGTAATATTATATACAGTCACATACTCCTGTATATAGTCTGTACTGTCACTTATATATTATATACAGTCACATACTCCTGTATATAGTCTGTACTGTCACTATAATATTATGTACAGTCACATACTCCTGAACATAGTCTGTACTCATAGTCCTGTATATAGTCTGTACTGTCACTATAAATATGTACAGTCACATACTCCGGTATATAGTCTGCACTGTCACTATATATATTATATACAGTCACATACTCCTGTATATAGTCTGTACTGTCACTATATATATTATATACAGTCACATACTCCTGTGTATAGTCTGTACTGTCACTATAATATTATGTACAGTCACATACTCCTGTGTATAGTCTGTACTGTCACTATAATATTATGTACAGTCACATACTCCTGTATATAGTCTGTACTGTCACTTATATATTATGACAAATATACAGTCACATACTCCTGTATATAGTCTGTACTGTCACTTATATATTATATACAGTCACATACTCCTGTATATAGTCTGTACTGTCACTATATATTATGTACAGTCACATACTCCTGTATATAGTCTGTACTGTCACTATAATATTATATACAGTCACATACTCCTGTATATAGTCTGTACTGTCACTATAATATTATATACAGTCACATACTCCTGTGTATAGTCTGTACTGTCACTTATATATTATATACAGTCACATACTCCGTGTATATAGCCTGTACTGTCACTATAATATTATATACAGTCACATACTCCTGTATATAGTCTGTACTGTCATATATATACACACATACTCCTGTATACAGTCTGTACTGTCACATACATATGTATATAGTCCACCTGATACTGTCACTATAATATTATATACAGTCACATACTCCTGTATATAGTCTGTACTGTCACTTATATATTATATACAGTCACATACTCCTGTATATAGTCTGTACTGTCACTATAATATTATGTACAGTCACATACTCCTGTATATAGTCTGTACTGTCACTTATATTATATACAGTCACATACTCCTGTATATAATCTGTACTGTCACTATAATATTATATACAGTCACATACTCCTGTGTATAGTCTGTACTGTCACTATATATATTATATACAGTCACATACTCCTGTATATAGTCTGTACTGTCACTTATATATTATATACAGTCACATACTCCTGTATATAGTCTGTACTGTCACTATATATAATATATACAGTCACATACTCCTGTATATAGTCTGTACTGTCAAATTATATATTATCTGTACAGTCACATACTCCTGTATATAGTCTGTACTGTCACTATAATATTATATACAGTCACATACTCCTGTATATAGTCTGTACTGTCACTGTAATATATTATATACAGTCACATACTCCTGTATATAGTCTGTACTGTCACTATATATATTATATACAGTCACATACTCCTGTATATAGTCTGTACTGTCACTATATATATTATATACAGTCACATACTCCTGTATATAGTCTGTACTGTCACTATATATATTATATACAGTCACATACTCCTGTATATAGTCTGAAAAATATATACAGTCACATACTCCTGTATATAGTCTGTACTGTCACTTATATATTATATACAGTCACATACTCCTGTATATAGTCTGTACTGTCACTATAATATTATATACAGTCACATACTCCTGTATATAGTCTGTACTGTCACTATAATATTATATACAGTCACATACTCCTGTATATAGTCTGTACTGTCACTATAATATTATATACAGTCACATACTCCTGTATATAGTCTGTACTGTCACTATATATATTATATACAGTCACATACTCCTGTATATAGTCTGTACTGTCACTATATATATTATATACAGTCACATACTCCTGTATATAGTCTGTACTGTCACTATATATATTATGTACAGTCACATACTCCTGTATATAGTCTGTACTGTCACTGTATATATTATATACAGTCACATACTCCTGTATATAGTCTGTACTGTCACTTATATATTATGTACAGTCACATACTCCTGTATATAGTCTGTACTGTCACTTATATATTATATACAGTCACATACTCCTGTATATAGTCTGTACTGTCACTATATTATGTATAGTCACAGTCACATACTCCTGTACATAGTCTGTACTGTCACTATATTATTATATATATATATATGTACAGATCACATACTCCTGTATATAGTCTGTACTGTCAAAATATATTATATACAGTCACATACTCCTGTATATAGTCTGTACTGTCACTATAATATTATATACAGTCACATACTCCTGTATATAGTCTGTACTGTCACTAAAATATATACAGTCACATACTCCTGTATATAGTCTGTACTGTCACTATAATATTATGTACAGTCACATACTCCTGTATATAGTCTGTACTGTCACTGTAATATTATATACAGTCACATACTCCTGTATATAGTCTGTACTGTCACTATATATATTATATACAGTCACATACTCCTGTATATAGTCTGTACTGTCACTATATATATTATATACAGTCACATACTCCTGTATATAGTCTGTACTGTCACTATAATATTATATACAGTCACATACTCCTGTATATAGTCTGTACTGTCACTATATATATTATATACAGTCACATACTCCTGTATATAGTCTGTACTGTCACTTATATATTATATACAGTCACATACTCCTGTATATAGTCTGTACTGTCACTTAATATTATATACAGTCACATACTCCTGTATATAGTCTGTACTGTCACTATAATATTATATACAGTCACATACCTATAGTCTGTACTGTCACTATATTATATAATCACATACTCCTGTATATAGTCTGTACTGTCACTATAATATTATATACAGTCACATACTCCTGTATATAGTCTGTACTGTCACTATATATATTATATACAGTCACATACTCCTGTATATAGTCTGTACTGTCACTATAATATTATATACAGTCACATACTCCTGTATATAGTCTGTACTGTCACTATATATATTATATACAGTCACATACTCCTGTATATAGTCTGTACTGTCACTAAATATTATATATAGTCACATACCCTGTATATAGTCTGTACTGTCACTATATATTATATACAGTCACATACTCCTGTATATAGTCTGTACTGTCACTTATATATTATGTACAGTCACAACCCTGTATATAGTCTGTACTGATATATATTATGTACAGTCACATACTCCTGTATATAGTCTGTACTGTCACTATATATTATATACAGTCACATACTCCTGTATATAGTCTGTACTGTCACTTATATATTATATACAGTCACATACTCCTGTATATAGTCTGTACTGTCACTATAATATTATATACAGTCACATACTCCTGTATATAGTCTGTACTGTCACTATAATATTATATACAGTCACATACTCCTGTATATAGTCTGTACTGTCACTATATATTATATACAGTCACATACTCCTGTATATAGTCTGTACCTATATATTATATACAGTCACATACTCCTGTATATAGTCTGTACTGTCACTTATATATTATATACAGTCACATACTCCTGTATATAGTCTGTACTGTCACTATATATTATATACAGTCACATACTCCTGTATATAGTCTGTACTGTCACATATATATTATATACAGTCACATACTCCTGTATATAGTCTGATACTGTCACTTATATATTATATACAGTCACATACTCCTGTATATAGTCTGTACTGTCACTTATATATTATGTACAGTCACATACTCCTGTATATAGTCTGTACTGTCACTTATATATTATGTACAGTCACATACTCCTGTATATAGTCTGTACTGACAGTCACATACGTATATATACTGTATATACAGTCACATACTCCTGTATATAGTCTGTACTGTCACTATATATATTATGTACAGTCACATACTCCTGTATATAGTCTGTACTGTCACTATAATATTATGTACAGTCACATACTCCTGTATATAGTCTGTACTGTCACTATATATATGTACAGTCACATACTCCTGTATATAGTCTGTACTGTCACTTATATATTATATACAGTCACATACTCCTGTATATAGTCTGTACTGTCACTATAATATTATATACAGTCACATACTCCTGTATATAGTCTGTACTGTCACTATAATATTATATACAGTCACATACTCCTGTATATAGTCTGTACTGTCACTATAATATTATATACAGTCACATACTCCTGTATATAGTCTGTACTGTCACTATAATATTATGTACAGTCACATACAAACATGTATATAGTCTGTACGACACTTATATATATATATAGTCACATACTCCTGTATATAGTCTGTACTGTCACTTATATATTATGTGCAGTCACATACTCCTGTATATAGTCTGTACAGTCACTATATATATTATGTACAGTCACATACTCCTGTATATAGTCTGTACTGTCACTATAATATTATGTACAGTCACATACTCCTGTATATAGTCTGTACTGTCACTTATATATTATATACAGTCACACAGTCTACTCCTGTGTATAGTCTGTACTGTCACATATATTATATACAGTCACATACTCCTGTATATAGTCTGTACTGTCACTATAATATTATATACAGTCACATACTCCACTGTATATAGTCTGCACTGTCACTATAATATTATATACAGTCACATACTCCTGTATATAGTCTGTACTGTCACTATAATATTATGTACAGTCACATACTCCTGTCTATAGTCTGTACTGTCACTGTAATATTATATACAGTCACATACTCCGGTATATAGTCTGTACTGTCACTTATATATTATGTACAGTCACATACTCCTGTATATAGTCTGTACTGTCACTTATATATTATATGCAGTCACATACTCCTGTATATAGTCTGTACTGTCACTTATAATATTATGTACAGTCACATACTCCTGTATATAGTCTGTACTGTCACTTAATAGTATGTACAGTCACATACTCCTGTATATAGTCTGTACTGTCACTTATATATTATGTACAGTCACATACTCCTGTATATAGTCTGTACTGTCACTTATATATTATATACAGTCACATACTCCTGTATATAGTCTGTACTGTCACTTATATATTATGTACAGTCACATACTCCTGTATATAGTCTGTACTGAAGACTGATCACTTATATATTATATACAGTCACATACTCCTGTATATAGTCTGTACTGTCACTATAATATTATATACAGTCACATACCCTGTATATAGTCTGTACTGTCACTATATATATGTACAGTCACATACTCCATGATATAGTCTGTACTGTCACTATATATTATATACAGTCACATACTCCTGTATATAGTCTGTACTGTCACTATATATTATATACAGTCACATACCCCTGTATATAGTCTGTACTGTCACTTATATATTATATACAGTCACATACTCCTGTATATAGTCTGTACTGTCACTTATATTATATACAGTCACATACTCCTGTATATAGTCTGTACTGTCACTTATATATTATACAGTCACATACTCCTGTATATAGTCTGTACTGTCACTTATATATTATGTACAGTCACATACTCCTGTATATAAACGTCTGTACTGTCACTATAATATTATATACAGTCACATACTCCTGTATATAGTCTGTACTGTCACTATAATATTATATACAGTCACATACTCCTGTATATAGTCTGTACTGTCACTATAATATTATATACAGTCACATACTCCTGTATATAGTCTGTACTGTCACTATATATTATATACAGTCACATACTCCTGTATATAGTCTGTACTGTCACTATAAATATTATATACAGTCACATACTCCTGTATATAGTCTGTACTGTCACTATAATATTATATACAGTCACATACTCCTGTATATAGTCTGTACTGTCACTATAATATTATATACAGTCACATACTCCTGTATATAGTCTGTACTGTCACTATAATATTATATACAGTCACATACTCCTGTATATAGTCTGTACTGTCACTATATATATTATATACAGTCACATACTCCTGTATATAGTCTGTACTGTCACTATAATATTATATACAGTCACATACTCCTGTATATAGTCTGTACTGTCACTATAAATATATACAGTCACACACTCCTGTATATAGTCTGTACTGTCACTAATATTATATACAGTCACAACCCTGTATATAGTCTGTACTGTCACTATATTATATACAGTCACATACTCCGGTATATAGTCTGTACTGTCACTATAATATTATATACAGTCACATACTCCTGTATATATAGTCTGTACTGTCACTTATATATATATATGCAGTCACATACTCCTGTATATAGTCTGTACTGTCACTATATATATTATGTACAGTCACATACTCCTGTATATAGTCTGTACTGTCACTGTAATATTATATACAGTCACATACTCCTGTATATAGTCTGTACTGTCACTATATATATTATATACAGTCACATACTCCTGTATATAGTCTGTACTGTCACTATAATATTATGTACAGTCAAACTCCTGTATATAGTCTGTACTGTCACTAAAGTATATATTATATACAGTCACATACTCCTGTATATAGTCTGTACTGTCACTTATATATTATATACAGTCACATACTCCTGTATATAGTCTGTACTGTCACTGTATATATTATATACAGTCACATACTCCTGTATATAGTCTGTACTGTCACTATAATATTATATACAGTCACATACTCCTGTATATAGTCTGTACTGTCACTATAATATTATATACAGTCACATACTCCTGTATATAGTCTGTACTGTCACTTATATATTATATACAGTCACATACTCTCTGTATAAAGTCTGTACTGTCACTATATATATTATGTACAGTCACAATACTCCTGTATATAGTCTGTACTGTCACTATAATATTATATACAGTCACATACTCCTGTATATAGTCTGTACTGTCACTATAATATTATATACAGTCACATACTCCTGTATATAGTCTGTACTGTCACTATATATATTATATACAGTCACATACTCCTGTATATAGTCTGTACTGTCACTATAATATTATGTACAGTCACATACTCCGGAGTATATAGTCTGTACTGTCACTATATATATATTATGTACAGTCACATACTCCTGTGTATAGTCTGTACTGTCACTATATATATTATATACAGTCACATACTCCTGTATATAGTCTGTACTGTCACTATATATTATATACAGTCACATACTCCTGTATATAGTCTGTACTGTCAAATATAATATTATATACAGTCACATACTCCTGTATATAGTCTGTACTGTCACTATAATATTATATACAGTCACATATCTATATATAGTCTGTACTGTCACTATAAATATATACAGTCAAACTGTATATAGTCTGTACTGTCACTATATATATTATATACAGTCACATACTCCTGTATATAGTCTGTACTGTCACTATAATATTATATACAGTCACATACTCCTGTATATAGTCTGTACTGTCACTATAATATTATATACAGTCACATACTCCTGTATATAGTCTGTACTGTCACTATAATATATATACAGTCACATACTCCTGTATATAGTCTGTACTGTCACTATAATATTATATACAGTCACATACTCCTGTATATAGTCTGTACTGTCACTATATAATATTATATACAGTCACATACTCCTGTATATAGTCTGTACTGTCACTATAATATTATATACAGTCACATACTCCTGTATATAGTCTGTACTGTCACTATAATATTATATACAGTCACATACTCCTGTATATAGTCTGTACTGTCACTATAATATTATATACAGTCACATACTCCTGTATATAGTCTGTACTGTCACTTATAATATTATATACAGTCACATACTCCTGTATATAGTCTGTACTGTCACTATATATATTATATACAGTCACATACTCCTGTATATAGTCTGTACTGTCACTATAATATTATGTACAGTCACATACTCCTGTATATAGTCTGTACTGTCACACTATAATATATATATACAGTCACATACTCCTGTATATAGTCTGTACTGTCAGTCTGTACTGTCACTATATATATATTATATACAGTCACATACTCCTGTATATAGTCTGTACTGTCACTATAATATATATACAGTCACATACTCCTGTATATAGTCTGTACTGTCACTATAATATTATATACAGTCACATACTCCTGTATATAGTCTGTACTGTCACTTATATATTATATACAGTCACATACTCCTGTATATAGTCTGTACTGTCACTATATATATTATATACAGTCACATACTCCTGTATATAGTCTGTACTGTCACTATAATATTATATACAGTCACATACTCCTGTATATAGTCTGTACTGTCACTATATATATATATACAGTCACATACTCCTGTATATAGTCTGTACTGTCACTATAATATTATAAAGAACGTATATAGTCTGTACTGTCACATAATATTATGTACAGTCACATACTCCTGTATATAGTCTGTACTGTCACTATATATATTATATACAGTCACATACTCCTGTATATAGTCTGTACTGTCACTTATATATTATATACAGTCACATACTCCTGTATATAGTCTGTACTGTCACTATAATATTATATACAGTCACATACTCCTGTATATAGTCTGTACTGTCACTATAATATTATATACAGTCACATACTCCTGTATATAGTCTGTACTGTCACTATAATATTATATACAGTCACATACTCCTGTATATAGTCTGTACTGTCACTTATATATTATATGCAGTCACATACTCCTGTATATAGTCTGTACTGTCACTATATATATTATGTACAGTCACATACTCCTGTATATAGTCTGTACTGTCACTATAATATATATGCAGTCACATACTCCTGTATATAGTCTGTACTGTCACTTATATAATATACAGTCACATACTCCTGTATATAGTCTGTACTGTCACTATAAATATATACAGTCACATACTCCTGTATATAGTCTGTACTGTCACTATAATATTATGTACAGTCACATACTCCTGTATATAGTCTGTACTGTCACTATATATATACAGTCACATACTCCTGTATATAGTCTGTACTGTCACTATATATTATATACAGTCACATACTCCTGTATATAGTCTGTACTGTCACTATAATATTATATACAGTCACATACTCCTGTATATAGTCTGTACTGTCACTTATATATTATGTACAGTCACATACTCCTGTATATAGTCTGTACTGTCACTTATATATTATGTACAGTCACATACTCCTGTATATAGTCTGTACTGTCACAAGTACTTATATAATATACAGTCACATACTCCTGTATATAGTCTGTACTGTCACTATAATATTATGTACAGTCACATACTCCTGTATATAGTCTGTACTGTCACAATAAATAAGCAATATGTATATAGGTAGTCACAAATAGTCACATCCTGTATATAGTCTGTACTGTCACTTATATATTATATACAGTCACATACTCCTGTATATAGTCTGTACTGTCACTATATATATTATATACAGTCACATACTCCTGTATATAGTCTGTACTGTCACTTATAATATTATATACAGATCACATAAAATACAGTCTGTACATAGTATATAGTCTGTACTGTATATATATTATATACAGTCACATACTCCTGTATATAGTCTGTACTGTCACTATAATATTATATACAGTCACATACTCCTGTATATAGTCTGTACTGTCACTGTAATATTATATACAGTCACATACTCCTGTATATAGTCTGTACATATACTTATATATACAGTCACATACTCCTGTATATAGTCTGTACTGTCACTATATATTATATACAGTCACATACTCCTGTATATAGTCTGTACTGTCACTATAATATTATATACAGTCACATACTCCTGTATATAGTCTGTACTGTCACTATAATATTATATACAGTCACATACTCCTGTATATAGTCTGTACTGTCACTATAATATTATATACAGTCACATACTCCGTATATAGTCTGTAAAAAAGATACTGTAAAGTCTGTACGTATATTATATACAGTCACATACTCTGTATATAGTCTGTACTGTCACTATATATATTATATACAGTCACATACTCCTGTATATAGTCTGTACTGTCACTTATATATTATATACAGTCACATACTCCTGTATATAGTCTGTACTGTCACTGTATATATTATATACAGTCACATACTCCTGTATATAGTCTGTACTGTCACTATAATATTATATACAGTCACATACATCCTGTATATAGTCTGTACTGTCAACATATATATTATATACAGTCACATACTCCTGTATATAGTCTGTACTGTCACTATATATATTATATACAGTCACATACTCCTGTATATAGTCTGTACTGTCACTATATATATTATATACAGTCACATACTCCTGTATATAGTCTGTACTGTCACTATAATATTATATAGCAACCGAATACTGTACTGTACAAAATATATAAGTCAATACTGTATATAGTCTGTACTGTCACTATAATATGTACAGTCACATACTCCTGTATATAGTCTGTACTGTCACTATAATATTATATACAGTCACATACTCCTGTATATAGTCTGTACTGTCACTAATATTATATACAGTCACATACTCCTGTATATAGTCTGTACTGTCACTATATATATTATATACAGTCACATACTCCTGTATATAGTCTGTACTGTCACTATAATATATATACAGTCACATACTCCTGTATATAGTCTGTACTGTCACTATAATATTATATACAGTCACATACTCCTGTATATAGTCTGTACTGTCACTATACATAATATTATATACAGTCACATACTCCTGTATATAGTCTGTACTGTCACTATAATATTATATACAGTCACATACTCCTGTATATAGTCTGTACTGTCACTATAATATTATATACAGTCACATACTCCTGTATATAGTCTGTACTGTCACTATAATATTATGTACAGTCACATACTCCTGTATATAGTCTGTACTGTCACTATATATATTATATACAGTCACATACTCCTGTATATAGTCTGTACTGTCACTATAATATTATGTACAGTCACATACTCCTGTATATAGTCTGTACTGTCACTATAATATTATATACAGTCACATACTCCTGTATATAGTCTGTACTGTCACTATAATATTATATACAGTCACATACTCCTGTATATAGTCTGTACTGTCACTTATATATTATATACAGTCACATACTCCTGTATATAGTCTGTACTGTCACTATAATATTATATACAGTCACATACTCCTGTATATAGTCTGTACTGTCACTATAATATTATATACAGTCACATACTCCTGTATATAGTCTGTACTGTCACTATAATATATATATACAGTCACATACTCCGTGTATATAGTCTGTACTGTCACTGTATATATTATATACAGTCACATACTCCTGTATATAGTCTGTACTGTCACTAGTATATATTATATACAGTCACATACTCCTGTATATAGTCTGTACTGTCACTATATATATTATATACAGTCACATACTCCTGTATATAGTCTGTACTGTCACTATGCACAATATTATATACAGTCACATACTCCTGTATATAGTCTGTACTGTCACTGTAATATTATATACAGTCACATACTCCTGTATATAGTCTGTACTGTCACTATAATATTATATACAGTCACATACCCTGTATATAGTCTGTACTGTCACTATATATATTATATACAGTCACATACTCCTGTATATAGTCTGTACTGTCACTATAATATTATGTACAGTCACATACTCCTGTATATAGTCTGTACTGTCACTATATATTATATACAGTCACATACTCCTGTATATAGTCTGTACTGTCACTATATATTATATACAGTCACATACTCCTGTATATAGTCTGTACTGTCACTATATATATTATATACAGTCACATACTCCTGTATATAGTCTGTACTGTCACTATAATATTATATACAGTCACATACTCCTGTATATAGTCTGTACTGTCACTATATATATTATATACAGTCACATACTCCTGTATATAGTCTGTACTGTCACTATAATATTATATACAGTCACAACTCCTGTATATAGTCTGTACTGTCACTATATATTATATACAGTCACCATACTGTATATAGTCTGTACTGCATATATATTATGTACAGTCACATACTCCTGTATATAGTCTGTACTGTCACTATATATATTATGTACAGTCACATACTCCTGTATATAGTCTGTACTGTCACTATATATATTATATACAGTCACATACTCCTGTATATAGTCTGTACTGTCAATTATATATATTATATACAGTCACATACTCCTGTATATAGTCTGTACTGTCACTATAATATTATATACAGTCACATACTCCTGTATATAGTCTGTACTGTCACTATAATATTATATACAGTCACATACTCCTGTATATAGTCTGTACTGTCACTATAATATTATATACAGTCACATAATCCTGTATATAGTCTGTACTGTCACTATATATATTATATACAGTCACATACTCCTGTATATAGTCTGTACTGTCACTATAATATTATATACAGTCACATACTCCTGTATATAGTCTGTACTGTCACTTATATATTATATACAGTCACATACTCCTGTATATAGTCTGTACTGTCACTATATATATTAATACAGTCACATACTCCTGTATATAGTCTCGAAAATAAGTCTGTACTGTCACTATATATATTATATACAGTCACATACTCCTGTATATAGTCTGTACTGTCACTATAATATTATATACAGTTCACATACTCCTGTATATAATCTGTACTGTCACTATAATATTATATACAGTCACATACTCCTGTACATAGTCTGTACTGTCACTTATATATTATATACAGTCACATACTCCTGTATATAGTCTGTACTGTCACTATAATATTATATACAGTCACATACTCCTGTATATAGTCTGTACTGTCACTATATATATTATATACAGTCACATACTCCTGTATATAGTCTGTACTGTCACTTATATATTATGTACAGTCACATACTCCTGTATATAGTCTGTACTGGTACTCATATATATTATATACAGTCACATACTCCTGTATATAGTCTGTACTGTCACTGTAATATTATATACAGTCACATACTCCTGTATATAGTCTGTACTGTCACATAATTATATAAGTCACATACTCCTGTATATAGTCTGTACAGTCACATAAAATACAGTCACTGTGTATATAGTCTGTACTGTCACTATAATATTATATACAGTCACATACTCCTGTATATAGTCTGTACTGTCACTATAATATTATATATAGTCACAAACTCCTGTATATAGTCTGTACTGTCACATATATATTATATACAGTCACATACTCCTGTATATAGTCTGTACTGTCACTATAATATTATATACAGTCACATACTCCTGTATATAGTCTGTACTGTCACTATATATATTATATACAGTCACATACTCCTGTATATAGTCTGTACTGTCACTATAATATTATATACAGTCACATACTCCTGTATATAGTCTGTACTGTCACTATAATATTATATATAGTCACATACTCCTGTATATAGTCTGTACTGTCACTTATATATTATATACAGTCACATACTCCTGTATATAGTCTGTACTGTCACTATATATATTATATACAGTCACATACTCCTGTATATAGTCTGTACTGTCACTATAATATTATATACAGTCACATACTCCTGTATATAGTCTGTACTGTCACTACATATATTATATACAGTCACATACTCCTGTATATAGTCTGTACTGTCACTATAATATTATATACAGTCACATACTCCTGTATATAGTCTGTACTGTCACTATAATATTATATACAGTCACATACTCCTGTATATAGTCTGTACTGTCACTATATATTATATACAGTCACATACTCCTGTATATAGTCTGTACTGTCACTTATATATATATTAATACAGTCACATACTCCTGTATATAGTCTGTACTGTCACTTATATATTATATACAGTCACATACTCCTGTATATAGTCTGTACTGTCACTATATATATTATATACAGTCACATACTCCTGTATATAGTCTGTACTGTCACTATATATATTATCTACAGTCACATACTCCTGTATATAGTCTGTACTGTCACTATATATTATGTACAGTCACATACTCCTGTATATAGTCTGTACTGTCACTATAATATTATATACAGTCACATACTCCTGTATATAGTCTGTACTGTCACTATAATATTATATACAGTCACATACTCCTGTATATAGTCTGTACTGTCACTATAATATTATATACAGTCACATACTCCTGTATATAGTCTGTACTGTCACTATAATATTATACATACTCGAATAGATATTATGTAGTCACATACCTGTAATCACGTACTCCTGTATATAGTCCTGTAATGTCACTATAATATTATATACAGTCACATACTCCTGTATATAGTCTGTACTGTCACTATAATATTATATACAGTCACATACTCCTGTATATAGTCTGTACTGTCACTTATATATTATATACAGTCACATACTCCTGTATATAGTCTGTACTGTCACTATAATATTATATACAGTCACATACTCCTGTATATAGTCTGTACTGTCACTTATATATTATATACAGTACATACTCCTGTATATAGTCTGTACTGTCACTATAATATTATATACAGTCACATACTCCTGTATATAGTCTGTACTGTCACTTATATATTATATACAGTCACATACTCCTGTATATAGTCTGTACTGTCACTATAATATTATGTACAGTCACATACTCCTGTATATAGTCTGTACTGTCACTATAATATTATGTACAGTCACATACTCCTGTATATAGTCTGTACTGTCACTATATATTATATACACTCACACACTATATAGTCTGTACTGTCACTATATATATACAGTCACATACTCCTGTATATAGTCTGTACTGTCACTAATATATTATATACAGTCACATACTCCTGTATATAGTCTGTACTGTACATATATTATATATTATGTACAGTCACGACATAATATTGTATATAGTCTGTAATAGTCACTGTAATATAGTATATACAGTCACATACTAACCCTGTATATAGTCTGTACTGTCACTATAATATTATATACAGTCACATACTCCTGTATATAGTCTGTACTGTCACTATAATATTATATTACAGTCACATACTCCTGTATATAGTCTGTACTGTCACTATAATATTATATACAGTCACATACTCCTGTATATAGTCTGTACTGTCACTATAATATTATATACAGTCACATACTCCTGTATATAGTCTGTACTGTCACTATAATATTATGTACAGTCACATACTCCTGTATATAGTCTGTACTGTCACTATAATATTATATACAGTCACATACTCCTGTATATAGTCTGTACTGTCACTATATATATTATAAAGTCACATAATACGTATAAGTCTGTACTGTCACTATATTATGTACAGTCACATACTCCTGTATATAGTCTGTACTGTCACTGTAATATTATATACAGTCACATACTCCTGTATATAGTCTGTACTGTCACTGTAATATTATATACAGTCACATACTCCTGTATATAGTCTGTACTGTCACTATAATATTATATACAGTCACATACTCCTGTATATAGTCTGTACTGTCACTATAATATTATATACAGTCACATACTCCTGTATATAGTCTGTACTGTCACTATATATATATAGCACATACCTGTATATAGTCACATACTCCTGTATATAGTCTGTACTGTCACTGTAATATTATGTACAGTCACATACTCCTGTATATAGTCTGTACTGTCACTATAATATTATATACAGTCACATACTCCTGTATATAAGAGTCTGTACTGTCACTATAATATTATATACAGTCACATACTCCTGTATATAGTCTGTACTGTAACTATAATTAGTATTATATACAGTCACATACTCCTGTATATAGTCTGTACTGTCACTATATATATTATATACAGTCACATACTCCTGTATATAGTCTGTACTGTCACTATATATATTATATACAGTCACATACTCCTGTATATAGTCTGTACTGTCACTATAATATTATGTACAGTCACATACTCCTGTATATAGTCTGTACTGTCACTATAATATTATGTACAGTCACATACTCCTGTATATAGTCTGTACTGTCACTATAATATTATATACAGTCACATACTCCTGTATATAGTCTGTACTGTCACTTATATATTATATACAGTCACATACTCCTGTATATAGTCGACTGTACTGTCACTATATATATTATATACAGTCACATACTCCTGTATATAGTCTGTACTGTCACTATAATATTATATACAGTCACATACTCCTGTATATAGTCTGTACTGTCACTATAATATTATATACAGTCACATACTCCTGTATATAGTCTGTACTGTCACTATAATATTATATACAGTACACATACTCCTGTATATAGTCTGTACTGTCACTGTAATATTATATACAGTCACATACTCCTGTACATAGTCGCTGTATATAGTCTGTACTGTCACTATATATATTATATACAGTCACATACTCCTGTATATAGTCTGTACTGTCACTATAATATTATATACAGTCACATACTCCTGTATATAGTCTGTACTGTCACTATAATATTATATACAGTCACATACTCCTGTACATAGTCTGTACTGTCACTATAATATTATATACAGTCACATACTCCTGTATATAGTCTGTACTGTCACTATATATATTATATACAGTCACATACTCCTGTATATAGTCTGTACTGTCACTATAATATTATATACAGTCACATACTCCTGTATATAGTCTGTACTGTCACTTATATATTATATACAGTCACATACTCCTGTATATAGTCTGTACTATAGTCACTATAATATATATATACAGTCACATACTCCTGTATATAGTCTGACCACATAATATGTACAGTCACATACTCCTGTATATAGTCTGTACTGTCACTATAATATTATATACAGTCACATACTCCTGTATATAGTCTGTACTGTCACTATATATATTATATACAGTCACATACTCCTGTATATAGTCTGTACTGTCACTAAAATGATAATATTATATACAGTCACATACTCCTGTATATAGTCTGTACTGTCACTGTATATATTATATACAGTCACATACTCCTGTATATAGTCTGTACTGTCACTATATATATTATGTACAGTCACATACTCCTGTATATAGTCTGTACTGTCACTATAATATTATATACAGTCACATACTCCTGTATATAGTCTGTACTGTCACTATATATATTATATACAGTCACATACTCCTGTATATAGTCTGTACTGTCACTATATATATTATATACAGTCACATACTCCTGTATATAGTCTGTACTGTCACTTATATATTATATACAGTCACATACTCCTGTATATAGTCTGTACTGTCACTATATATATTATATACAGTCACATACTCCTGTATATAGTCTGTACTGTCACATATATATTATATACAGTCACATACTCCTGTATATAGTCTGTACTGTCACTATAATATTATATACAGTCACATACTCCTGTATATAGTCTGTACTGTCACTATAATATTATATACAGTCACATACTCCTGTATATAGTCTGTACTGTCACTATATATATTATATACAGTCACATAATATATACAGTCACATACTCCTGTATATAGTCTGTACTGTCACTTATATATTATATACAGTCACATACTCCTGTATATAGTCTGTACTGTCACTATAATATTATATACAGTCACATACTCCTGTATATAGTCTGTACTGTCACTTATATATTATATACAGTCACATACTCCTGTATATAGTCTGTACTGTCACTATAATATTATATACAGTCACATACTCCTGTATATAGTCTGTACTGTCACTATATATTATATACAGTCACATACTCCTGTATATAGTCTGTACTGTCACTATATTATATACAGTCACATACTCCTGTATATAGTCTGTACTGTCACTATATATTATATACAGTCACATACTCCTGTATATAGTCTGTACTGTCACTGTATATATTATATACAGTCACATACTCCTGTATATAGTCTGTACTGTCACTATATATATTATATACAGTCACATACTCCTGTATATAGTCTGTCACTGTCACTATATATATTATATACAGTCACATACTCCTGTATATAGTCTGTACTGTCACTATATATATTATATACAGTCACATACTCCTGTATATAGTCTGTACTGTCACTATAATATATATACAGTCACATACTCCTGTATATAGTCTGTACTGTCACTATAATATTATATACAGTCACATACTCCTGTATATAGTCTGTACTGTCACTATATATATTATATACAGTCACATACTCCTGTATATAGTCTGTACTGTCACTATAATATTATATACAGTCACATACTCCTGTATATAGTCTGTACTGTCACTATAATATTATATACAGTACACAGTACGTCACTAAATATTATATACAGTAACTATAGTCTGTACTGTCACTATAATATTATATACAGTCACATACTCCTGTATATAGTCTGTACTGTCACTATATATATTATATACAGTCACATACTCCTGTATATAGTCTGTACTGTCACTATATATATATTATATACAGTCACAATATATATACAGTCACATACTCCTGTATATAGTCTGTACTGTCACTATATATATTATATACAGTCCTGTATATAGTCTGTACTGTCACTATAATATTATATACAGTCACATACTCCTGTATATAGTCTGTACTGTCACTATATATATTATATACAGTCACATACTCCTGTATATAGTCTGTACTGTCACAATTATATACACACATACCCCGTATATAGTCTGTACTGTCACTATATATATTATATACAGTCACATACTCCTGTATATAGTCTGTACTGTCACTATATATATTATATACAGTCACATACTCCTGTATATAGTCTGTACTGTCACTTATATATATATACAGTCAATATATATTATATACAGTCACATACTCCTGTATATAGTCTGTACTGTCACTATAATATTATATACAGTCACATACTCCTGTATATAGTCTGTACTGTCAACTAATATTATATACAGTCACATACTCCTGTATATAGTCTGTACTGTCACTATATATATTATATACAGTCACATACTCCTGCCTTATATAGTCTGTACTGTCACTATAATATTATATACAGTCACATACTCCTGTATATAGTCTGTACTGTCACTATAATATTATATACAGTCCTCCTGTATAGTAGCTGTCACTGTATATATTATATACAGTCACATACTCCTGTATATAGTCTGTACTGTCACTATATATATTATATACAGTCACATACCTGTATATAGTCTGTACTGTCACTATAATATTATAAGTCACATACTCCTGTATATAGTCTGTACTGTCACTATAATAAATATACAGTCACATACTCCTGTATATAGTCTGTACTGTCACTATAATATTATATACAGTCACATACTCCTGTATATAGTCTGTACTGTCACTGATAATATTATATACAGTCACATACTCCTGTATATAGTCTGTACTGTCACTATATATATTATATACAGTCACATACTCCTGTATATAGTACAAATATGTATATAGCTGTCACTATATATTACATACAGTCACATACTCCTGTATATAGTCTGTACTGTCACTATAATATTATGTACAGTCACATACTCCTGTATATAGTCTGTACTGTCACTATATATATTATATACAGTCACATACTCCTGTATATAGTCTGTACTGTCACTTATATATTATATACAGTCACATACTCCTGTATATAGTCTGTACTGTCACTATATATATTATATACAGTCACATACTCCTGTATATAGTCTGTACTGTCACTATAATATTATATACAGTCACATACTCCTGTATATAGTCTGTACTGTCACTTAATATTATATACAGTCACATACTCCTGTATATAGTCTGTACTGTCACTATAATATTATATACAGTCACATACTCCTGTATATAGTCTGTACTGTCACTATAATATTATATACAAGTCACATACTCCTGTATATAGTCTGTACTGTCACTATAATATTATGTACAGTCACATACTCCTGTATATAGTCTGTACTGTCACTATAATATTATATACAGTCACATACTCCTGTATATAGTCTGTACTGTCACTATAATATTATATACAGTCACATACTCCTGTATATAGTCTGTACTGTCACTATAATATTATATACAGTCACATACTCCTGTATATAGTCTGTACTGTCACTATAATATTATATACAGTCACATACTCCTGTATATAGTCTGTACTGTCACTATAATATTATATACAGTCACATACTCCTGTATATAGTCTGTACTGTCACTATAATATTATATACAGTCACATACTCCTGTATATAGTCTGTACTGTCACTATAATATTATATACAGTCACATACTCCTGTATATAGTCTGTACTGTCACTATAATATTATATACAGTCACATACTCCTGTATATAGTCTGTACTGTCACTATAATATTATATACAGTCACATACTCCTGTATATAGTCTGTACTGTCACTATAATATTATATACAGTCACATACTCCTGTATATAGTCTGTACTGTCACTATAATATTATATACAGTCACATACTCCTGTATATAGTCTGTACTGTCACTATAATATTATATACAGTCACATACTCCTGTATATAGTCTGTACTGTCACTATAATATTATATACAGTCACATACTCCTGTATATAGTCTGTACTGTCACTATAATATTATATACAGTCACATACTCCTGTATATAGTCTGTACTGTCACTATAATATTATATACAGTCACATACTCCTGTATATAGTCTGTACTGTCACTATAATATTATATACAGTCACATACTCCTGTATATAGTCTGTACTGTCACTATAATATTATATACAGTCACATACTCCTGTATATAGTCTGTACTGTCACTATAATATTATATACAGTCACATACTCCTGTATATAGTCTGTACTGTCACTATAATATTATATACAGTCACATACTCCTGTATATAGTCTGTACTGTCACTATAATATTATATACAGTCACATACTCCTGTATATAGTCTGTACTGTCACTATAATATTATATACAGTCACATACTCCTGTATATAGTCTGTACTGTCACTATAATATTATATACAGTCACATACTCCTGTATATAGTCTGTACTGTCACTATAATATTATATACAGTCACATACTCCTGTATATAGTCTGTACTGTCACTATAATATTATATACAGTCACATACTCCTGTATATAGTCTGTACTGTCACTATAATATTATATACAGTCACATACTCCTGTATATAGTCTGTACTGTCACTATAATATTATATACAGTCACATACTCCTGTATATAGTCTGTACTGTCACTATAATATTATATACAGTCACATACTCCTGTATATAGTCTGTACTGTCACTATAATATTATATACAGTCACATACTCCTGTATATAGTCTGTACTGTCACTATAATATTATATACAGTCACATACTCCTGTATATAGTCTGTACTGTCACTATAATATTATATACAGTCACATACTCCTGTATATAGTCTGTACTGTCACTATAATATTATATACAGTCACATACTCCTGTATATAGTCTGTACTGTCACTATAATATTATATACAGTCACATACTCCTGTATATAGTCTGTACTGTCACTATAATATTATATACAGTCACATACTCCTGTATATAGTCTGTACTGTCACTATAATATTATATACAGTCACATACTCCTGTATATAGTCTGTACTGTCACTATAATATTATATACAGTCACATACTCCTGTATATAGTCTGTACTGTCACTATAATATTATATACAGTCACATACTCCTGTATATAGTCTGTACTGTCACTATAATATTATATACAGTCACATACTCCTGTATATAGTCTGTACTGTCACTATAATATTATATACAGTCACATACTCCTGTATATAGTCTGTACTGTCACTATAATATTATATACAGTCACATACTCCTGTATATAGTCTGTACTGTCACTATAATATTATATACAGTCACATACTCCTGTATATAGTCTGTACTGTCACTATAATATTATATACAGTCACATACTCCTGTATATAGTCTGTACTGTCACTATAATATTATATACAGTCACATACTCCTGTATATAGTCTGTACTGTCACTATAATATTATATACAGTCACATACTCCTGTATATAGTCTGTACTGTCACTATAATATTATATACAGTCACATACTCCTGTATATAGTCTGTACTGTCACTATAATATTATATACAGTCACATACTCCTGTATATAGTCTGTACTGTCACTATAATATTATATACAGTCACATACTCCTGTATATAGTCTGTACTGTCACTATAATATTATATACAGTCACATACTCCTGTATATAGTCTGTACTGTCACTATAATATTATATACAGTCACATACTCCTGTATATAGTCTGTACTGTCACTATAATATTATATACAGTCACATACTCCTGTATATAGTCTGTACTGTCACTATAATATTATATACAGTCACATACTCCTGTATATAGTCTGTACTGTCACTATAATATTATATACAGTCACATACTCCTGTATATAGTCTGTACTGTCACTATAATATTATATACAGTCACATACTCCTGTATATAGTCTGTACTGTCACTATAATATTATATACAGTCACATACTCCTGTATATAGTCTGTACTGTCACTATAATATTATATACAGTCACATACTCCTGTATATAGTCTGTACTGTCACTATAATATTATATACAGTCACATACTCCTGTATATAGTCTGTACTGTCACTATAATATTATATACAGTCACATACTCCTGTATATAGTCTGTACTGTCACTATAATATTATATACAGTCACATACTCCTGTATATAGTCTGTACTGTCACTATAATATTATATACAGTCACATACTCCTGTATATAGTCTGTACTGTCACTATAATATTATATACAGTCACATACTCCTGTATATAGTCTGTACTGTCACTATAATATTATATACAGTCACATACTCCTGTATATAGTCTGTACTGTCACTATAATATTATATACAGTCACATACTCCTGTATATAGTCTGTACTGTCACTATAATATTATATACAGTCACATACTCCTGTATATAGTCTGTACTGTCACTATAATATTATATACAGTCACATACTCCTGTATATAGTCTGTACTGTCACTATAATATTATATACAGTCACATACTCCTGTATATAGTCTGTACTGTCACTATAATATTATATACAGTCACATACTCCTGTATATAGTCTGTACTGTCACTATAATATTATATACAGTCACATACTCCTGTATATAGTCTGTACTGTCACTATAATATTATATACAGTCACATACTCCTGTATATAGTCTGTACTGTCACTATAATATTATATACAGTCACATACTCCTGTATATAGTCTGTACTGTCACTATAATATTATATACAGTCACATACTCCTGTATATAGTCTGTACTGTCACTATAATATTATATACAGTCACATACTCCTGTATATAGTCTGTACTGTCACTATAATATTATATACAGTCACATACTCCTGTATATAGTCTGTACTGTCACTATAATATTATATACAGTCACATACTCCTGTATATAGTCTGTACTGTCACTATAATATTATATACAGTCACATACTCCTGTATATAGTCTGTACTGTCACTATAATATTATATACAGTCACATACTCCTGTATATAGTCTGTACTGTCACTATAATATTATATACAGTCACATACTCCTGTATATAGTCTGTACTGTCACTATAATATTATATACAGTCACATACTCCTGTATATAGTCTGTACTGTCACTATAATATTATATACAGTCACATACTCCTGTATATAGTCTGTACTGTCACTATAATATTATATACAGTCACATACTCCTGTATATAGTCTGTACTGTCACTATAATATTATATACAGTCACATACTCCTGTATATAGTCTGTACTGTCACTATAATATTATATACAGTCACATACTCCTGTATATAGTCTGTACTGTCACTATAATATTATATACAGTCACATACTCCTGTATATAGTCTGTACTGTCACTATAATATTATATACAGTCACATACTCCTGTATATAGTCTGTACTGTCACTATAATATTATATACAGTCACATACTCCTGTATATAGTCTGTACTGTCACTATAATATTATATACAGTCACATACTCCTGTATATAGTCTGTACTGTCACTATAATATTATATACAGTCACATACTCCTGTATATAGTCTGTACTGTCACTATAATATTATATACAGTCACATACTCCTGTATATAGTCTGTACTGTCACTATAATATTATATACAGTCACATACTCCTGTATATAGTCTGTACTGTCACTATAATATTATATACAGTCACATACTCCTGTATATAGTCTGTACTGTCACTATAATATTATATACAGTCACATACTCCTGTATATAGTCTGTACTGTCACTATAATATTATATACAGTCACATACTCCTGTATATAGTCTGTACTGTCACTATAATATTATATACAGTCACATACTCCTGTATATAGTCTGTACTGTCACTATAATATTATATACAGTCACATACTCCTGTATATAGTCTGTACTGTCACTATAATATTATATACAGTCACATACTCCTGTATATAGTCTGTACTGTCACTATAATATTATATACAGTCACATACTCCTGTATATAGTCTGTACTGTCACTATAATATTATATACAGTCACATACTCCTGTATATAGTCTGTACTGTCACTATAATATTATATACAGTCACATACTCCTGTATATAGTCTGTACTGTCACTATAATATTATATACAGTCACATACTCCTGTATATAGTCTGTACTGTCACTATAATATTATATACAGTCACATACTCCTGTATATAGTCTGTACTGTCACTATAATATTATATACAGTCACATACTCCTGTATATAGTCTGTACTGTCACTATAATATTATATACAGTCACATACTCCTGTATATAGTCTGTACTGTCACTATAATATTATATACAGTCACATACTCCTGTATATAGTCTGTACTGTCACTATAATATTATATACAGTCACATACTCCTGTATATAGTCTGTACTGTCACTATAATATTATATACAGTCACATACTCCTGTATATAGTCTGTACTGTCACTATAATATTATATACAGTCACATACTCCTGTATATAGTCTGTACTGTCACTATAATATTATATACAGTCACATACTCCTGTATATAGTCTGTACTGTCACTATAATATTATATACAGTCACATACTCCTGTATATAGTCTGTACTGTCACTATAATATTATATACAGTCACATACTCCTGTATATAGTCTGTACTGTCACTATAATATTATATACAGTCACATACTCCTGTATATAGTCTGTACTGTCACTATAATATTATATACAGTCACATACTCCTGTATATAGTCTGTACTGTCACTATAATATTATATACAGTCACATACTCCTGTATATAGTCTGTACTGTCACTATAATATTATATACAGTCACATACTCCTGTATATAGTCTGTACTGTCACTATAATATTATATACAGTCACATACTCCTGTATATAGTCTGTACTGTCACTATAATATTATATACAGTCACATACTCCTGTATATAGTCTGTACTGTCACTATAATATTATATACAGTCACATACTCCTGTATATAGTCTGTACTGTCACTATAATATTATATACAGTCACATACTCCTGTATATAGTCTGTACTGTCACTATAATATTATATACAGTCACATACTCCTGTATATAGTCTGTACTGTCACTATAATATTATATACAGTCACATACTCCTGTATATAGTCTGTACTGTCACTATAATATTATATACAGTCACATACTCCTGTATATAGTCTGTACTGTCACTATAATATTATATACAGTCACATACTCCTGTATATAGTCTGTACTGTCACTATAATATTATATACAGTCACATACTCCTGTATATAGTCTGTACTGTCACTATAATATTATATACAGTCACATACTCCTGTATATAGTCTGTACTGTCACTATAATATTATATACAGTCACATACTCCTGTATATAGTCTGTACTGTCACTATAATATTATATACAGTCACATACTCCTGTATATAGTCTGTACTGTCACTATAATATTATATACAGTCACATACTCCTGTATATAGTCTGTACTGTCACTATAATATTATATACAGTCACATACTCCTGTATATAGTCTGTACTGTCACTATAATATTATATACAGTCACATACTCCTGTATATAGTCTGTACTGTCACTATAATATTATATACAGTCACATACTCCTGTATATAGTCTGTACTGTCACTATAATATTATATACAGTCACATACTCCTGTATATAGTCTGTACTGTCACTATAATATTATATACAGTCACATACTCCTGTATATAGTCTGTACTGTCACTATAATATTATATACAGTCACATACTCCTGTATATAGTCTGTACTGTCACTATAATATTATATACAGTCACATACTCCTGTATATAGTCTGTACTGTCACTATAATATTATATACAGTCACATACTCCTGTATATAGTCTGTACTGTCACTATAATATTATATACAGTCACATACTCCTGTATATAGTCTGTACTGTCACTATAATATTATATACAGTCACATACTCCTGTATATAGTCTGTACTGTCACTATAATATTATATACAGTCACATACTCCTGTATATAGTCTGTACTGTCACTATAATATTATATACAGTCACATACTCCTGTATATAGTCTGTACTGTCACTATAATATTATATACAGTCACATACTCCTGTATATAGTCTGTACTGTCACTATAATATTATATACAGTCACATACTCCTGTATATAGTCTGTACTGTCACTATAATATTATATACAGTCACATACTCCTGTATATAGTCTGTACTGTCACTATAATATTATATACAGTCACATACTCCTGTATATAGTCTGTACTGTCACTATAATATTATATACAGTCACATACTCCTGTATATAGTCTGTACTGTCACTATAATATTATATACAGTCACATACTCCTGTATATAGTCTGTACTGTCACTATAATATTATATACAGTCACATACTCCTGTATATAGTCTGTACTGTCACTATAATATTATATACAGTCACATACTCCTGTATATAGTCTGTACTGTCACTATAATATTATATACAGTCACATACTCCTGTATATAGTCTGTACTGTCACTATAATATTATATACAGTCACATACTCCTGTATATAGTCTGTACTGTCACTATAATATTATATACAGTCACATACTCCTGTATATAGTCTGTACTGTCACTATAATATTATATACAGTCACATACTCCTGTATATAGTCTGTACTGTCACTATAATATTATATACAGTCACATACTCCTGTATATAGTCTGTACTGTCACTATAATATTATATACAGTCACATACTCCTGTATATAGTCTGTACTGTCACTATAATATTATATACAGTCACATACTCCTGTATATAGTCTGTACTGTCACTATAATATTATATACAGTCACATACTCCTGTATATAGTCTGTACTGTCACTATAATATTATATACAGTCACATACTCCTGTATATAGTCTGTACTGTCACTATAATATTATATACAGTCACATACTCCTGTATATAGTCTGTACTGTCACTATAATATTATATACAGTCACATACTCCTGTATATAGTCTGTACTGTCACTATAATATTATATACAGTCACATACTCCTGTATATAGTCTGTACTGTCACTATAATATTATATACAGTCACATACTCCTGTATATAGTCTGTACTGTCACTATAATATTATATACAGTCACATACTCCTGTATATAGTCTGTACTGTCACTATAATATTATATACAGTCACATACTCCTGTATATAGTCTGTACTGTCACTATAATATTATATACAGTCACATACTCCTGTATATAGTCTGTACTGTCACTATAATATTATATACAGTCACATACTCCTGTATATAGTCTGTACTGTCACTATAATATTATATACAGTCACATACTCCTGTATATAGTCTGTACTGTCACTATAATATTATATACAGTCACATACTCCTGTATATAGTCTGTACTGTCACTATAATATTATATACAGTCACATACTCCTGTATATAGTCTGTACTGTCACTATAATATTATATACAGTCACATACTCCTGTATATAGTCTGTACTGTCACTATAATATTATATACAGTCACATACTCCTGTATATAGTCTGTACTGTCACTATAATATTATATACAGTCACATACTCCTGTATATAGTCTGTACTGTCACTATAATATTATATACAGTCACATACTCCTGTATATAGTCTGTACTGTCACTATAATATTATATACAGTCACATACTCCTGTATATAGTCTGTACTGTCACTATAATATTATATACAGTCACATACTCCTGTATATAGTCTGTACTGTCACTATAATATTATATACAGTCACATACTCCTGTATATAGTCTGTACTGTCACTATAATATTATATACAGTCACATACTCCTGTATATAGTCTGTACTGTCACTATAATATTATATACAGTCACATACTCCTGTATATAGTCTGTACTGTCACTATAATATTATATACAGTCACATACTCCTGTATATAGTCTGTACTGTCACTATAATATTATATACAGTCACATACTCCTGTATATAGTCTGTACTGTCACTATAATATTATATACAGTCACATACTCCTGTATATAGTCTGTACTGTCACTATAATATTATATACAGTCACATACTCCTGTATATAGTCTGTACTGTCACTATAATATTATATACAGTCACATACTCCTGTATATAGTCTGTACTGTCACTATAATATTATATACAGTCACATACTCCTGTATATAGTCTGTACTGTCACTATAATATTATATACAGTCACATACTCCTGTATATAGTCTGTACTGTCACTATAATATTATATACAGTCACATACTCCTGTATATAGTCTGTACTGTCACTATAATATTATATACAGTCACATACTCCTGTATATAGTCTGTACTGTCACTATAATATTATATACAGTCACATACTCCTGTATATAGTCTGTACTGTCACTATAATATTATATACAGTCACATACTCCTGTATATAGTCTGTACTGTCACTATAATATTATATACAGTCACATACTCCTGTATATAGTCTGTACTGTCACTATAATATTATATACAGTCACATACTCCTGTATATAGTCTGTACTGTCACTATAATATTATATACAGTCACATACTCCTGTATATAGTCTGTACTGTCACTATAATATTATATACAGTCACATACTCCTGTATATAGTCTGTACTGTCACTATAATATTATATACAGTCACATACTCCTGTATATAGTCTGTACTGTCACTATAATATTATATACAGTCACATACTCCTGTATATAGTCTGTACTGTCACTATAATATTATATACAGTCACATACTCCTGTATATAGTCTGTACTGTCACTATAATATTATATACAGTCACATACTCCTGTATATAGTCTGTACTGTCACTATAATATTATATACAGTCACATACTCCTGTATATAGTCTGTACTGTCACTATAATATTATATACAGTCACATACTCCTGTATATAGTCTGTACTGTCACTATAATATTATATACAGTCACATACTCCTGTATATAGTCTGTACTGTCACTATAATATTATATACAGTCACATACTCCTGTATATAGTCTGTACTGTCACTATAATATTATATACAGTCACATACTCCTGTATATAGTCTGTACTGTCACTATAATATTATATACAGTCACATACTCCTGTATATAGTCTGTACTGTCACTATAATATTATATACAGTCACATACTCCTGTATATAGTCTGTACTGTCACTATAATATTATATACAGTCACATACTCCTGTATATAGTCTGTACTGTCACTATAATATTATATACAGTCACATACTCCTGTATATAGTCTGTACTGTCACTATAATATTATATACAGTCACATACTCCTGTATATAGTCTGTACTGTCACTATAATATTATATACAGTCACATACTCCTGTATATAGTCTGTACTGTCACTATAATATTATATACAGTCACATACTCCTGTATATAGTCTGTACTGTCACTATAATATTATATACAGTCACATACTCCTGTATATAGTCTGTACTGTCACTATAATATTATATACAGTCACATACTCCTGTATATAGTCTGTACTGTCACTATAATATTATATACAGTCACATACTCCTGTATATAGTCTGTACTGTCACTATAATATTATATACAGTCACATACTCCTGTATATAGTCTGTACTGTCACTATAATATTATATACAGTCACATACTCCTGTATATAGTCTGTACTGTCACTATAATATTATATACAGTCACATACTCCTGTATATAGTCTGTACTGTCACTATATATTATATACAGTCACATACTCCTGTATATAGTCTGTACTGTCACTATAATATTATATACAGTCACATACTCCTGTATATAGTCTGTACTGTCACTATAATATTATATACAGTCACATACTCCTGTATATAGTCTGTACTGTCACTATAATATTATATACAGTCACATACTCCTGTATATAGTCTGTACTGTCACTATAATATTATATACAGTCACATACTCCTGTATATAGTCTGTACTGTCACTATAATATTATATACAGTCACATACTCCTGTATATAGTCTGTACTGTCACTGTAATATTATATACAGTCACATACTCCTGTATATAGTCTGTACTGTCACTATAATATTATATACAGTCACATACTCCTGTATATAGTCTGTACTGTCACTATAATATTATATACAGTCACATACTCCTGTATATAGTCTGTACTGTCACTATAATATTATATACAGTCACATACTCCTGTATATAGTCTGTACTGTCACTATAATATTATATACAGTCACATACTCCTGTATATAGTCTGTACTGTCACTATAATATTATATACAGTCACATACTCCTGTATATAGTCTGTACTGTCACTATAATATTATATACAGTCACATACTCCTGTATATAGTCTGTACTGTCACTATAATATTATATACAGTCACATACTCCTGTATATAGTCTGTACTGTCACTATAATATTATATACAGTCACATACTCCTGTATATAGTCTGTACTGTCACTATAATATTATATACAGTCACATACTCCTGTATATAGTCTGTACTGTCACTATAATATTATATACAGTCACATACTCCTGTATATAGTCTGTACTGTCACTATAATATTATATACAGTCACATACTCCTGTATATAGTCTGTACTGTCACTATAATATTATATACAGTCACATACTCCTGTATATAGTCTGTACTGTCACTATAATATTATATACAGTCACATACTCCTGTATATAGTCTGTACTGTCACTATAATATTATATACAGTCACATACTCCTGTATATAGTCTGTACTGTCACTATAATATTATATACAGTCACATACTCCTGTATATAGTCTGTACTGTCACTATAATATTATATACAGTCACATACTCCTGTATATAGTCTGTACTGTCACTATAATATTATATACAGTCACATACTCCTGTATATAGTCTGTACTGTCACTATAATATTATATACAGTCACATACTCCTGTATATAGTCTGTACTGTCACTATAATATTATATACAGTCACATACTCCTGTATATAGTCTGTACTGTCACTATAATATTATATACAGTCACATACTCCTGTATATAGTCTGTACTGTCACTATAATATTATATACAGTCACATACTCCTGTATATAGTCTGTACTGTCACTATAATATTATATACAGTCACATACTCCTGTATATAGTCTGTACTGTCACTATAATATTATATACAGTCACATACTCCTGTATATAGTCTGTACTGTCACTATAATATTATATACAGTCACATACTCCTGTATATAGTCTGTACTGTCACTATAATATTATATACAGTCACATACTCCTGTATATAGTCTGTACTGTCACTATAATATTATATACAGTCACATACTCCTGTATATAGTCTGTACTGTCACTATAATATTATATACAGTCACATACTCCTGTATATAGTCTGTACTGTCACTATAATATTATATACAGTCACATACTCCTGTATATAGTCTGTACTGTCACTATAATATTATATACAGTCACATACTCCTGTATATAGTCTGTACTGTCACTATAATATTATATACAGTCACATACTCCTGTATATAGTCTGTACTGTCACTATAATATTATATACAGTCACATACTCCTGTATATAGTCTGTACTGTCACTATAATATTATATACAGTCACATACTCCTGTATATAGTCTGTACTGTCACTATAATATTATATACAGTCACATACTCCTGTATATAGTCTGTACTGTCACTATAATATTATATACAGTCACATACTCCTGTATATAGTCTGTACTGTCACTATAATATTATATACAGTCACATACTCCTGTATATAGTCTGTACTGTCACTATAATATTATATACAGTCACATACTCCTGTATATAGTCTGTACTGTCACTATAATATTATATACAGTCACATACTCCTGTATATAGTCTGTACTGTCACTATAATATTATATACAGTCACATACTCCTGTATATAGTCTGTACTGTCACTATAATATTATATACAGTCACATACTCCTGTATATAGTCTGTACTGTCACTATAATATTATATACAGTCACATACTCCTGTATATAGTCTGTACTGTCACTGTAATATTATATACAGTCACATACTCCTGTATATAGTCTGTACTGTCACTATAATATTATATACAGTCACATACTCCTGTATATAGTCTGTACTGTCACTATAATATTATATACAGTCACATACTCCTGTATATAGTCTGTACTGTCACTATAATATTATATACAGTCACATACTCCTGTATATAGTCTGTACTGTCACTATAATATTATATACAGTCACATACTCCTGTATATAGTCTGTACTGTCACTATAATATTATATACAGTCACATACTCCTGTATATAGTCTGTACTGTCACTATAATATTATATACAGTCACATACTCCTGTATATAGTCTGTACTGTCACTATAATATTATATACAGTCACATACTCCTGTATATAGTCTGTACTGTCACTATAATATTATATACAGTCACATACTCCTGTATATAGTCTGTACTGTCACTATAATATTATATACAGTCACATACTCCTGTATATAGTCTGTACTGTCACTATAATATTATATACAGTCACATACTCCTGTATATAGTCTGTACTGTCACTATAATATTATATACAGTCACATACTCCTGTATATAGTCTGTACTGTCACTATAATATTATATACAGTCACATACTCCTGTATATAGTCTGTACTGTCACTATAATATTATATACAGTCACATACTCCTGTATATAGTCTGTACTGTCACTATAATATTATATACAGTCACATACTCCTGTATATAGTCTGTACTGTCACTATAATATTATATACAGTCACATACTCCTGTATATAGTCTGTACTGTCACTATAATATTATATACAGTCACATACTCCTGTATATAGTCTGTACTGTCACTATAATATTATATACAGTCACATACTCCTGTATATAGTCTGTACTGTCACTATAATATTATATACAGTCACATACTCCTGTATATAGTCTGTACTGTCACTATAATATTATATACAGTCACATACTCCTGTATATAGTCTGTACTGTCACTATAATATTATATACAGTCACATACTCCTGTATATAGTCTGTACTGTCACTATAATATTATATACAGTCACATACTCCTGTATATAGTCTGTACTGTCACTATAATATTATATACAGTCACATACTCCTGTATATAGTCTGTACTGTCACTATAATATTATATACAGTCACATACTCCTGTATATAGTCTGTACTGTCACTATAATATTATATACAGTCACATACTCCTGTATATAGTCTGTACTGTCACTATAATATTATATACAGTCACATACTCCTGTATATAGTCTGTACTGTCACTATAATATTATATACAGTCACATACTCCTGTATATAGTCTGTACTGTCACTATAATATTATATACAGTCACATACTCCTGTATATAGTCTGTACTGTCACTATAATATTATATACAGTCACATACTCCTGTATATAGTCTGTACTGTCACTATAATATTATATACAGTCACATACTCCTGTATATAGTCTGTACTGTCACTATAATATTATATACAGTCACATACTCCTGTATATAGTCTGTACTGTCACTATAATATTATATACAGTCACATACTCCTGTATATAGTCTGTACTGTCACTATAATATTATATACAGTCACATACTCCTGTATATAGTCTGTACTGTCACTATAATATTATATACAGTCACATACTCCTGTATATAGTCTGTACTGTCACTATAATATTATATACAGTCACATACTCCTGTATATAGTCTGTACTGTCACTATAATATTATATACAGTCACATACTCCTGTATATAGTCTGTACTGTCACTATAATATTATATACAGTCACATACTCCTGTATATAGTCTGTACTGTCACTATAATATTATATACAGTCACATACTCCTGTATATAGTCTGTACTGTCACTATAATATTATATACAGTCACATACTCCTGTATATAGTCTGTACTGTCACTATAATATTATATACAGTCACATACTCCTGTATATAGTCTGTACTGTCACTATAATATTATATACAGTCACATACTCCTGTATATAGTCTGTACTGTCACTATAATATTATATACAGTCACATACTCCTGTATATAGTCTGTACTGTCACTATAATATTATATACAGTCACATACTCCTGTATATAGTCTGTACTGTCACTATAATATTATATACAGTCACATACTCCTGTATATAGTCTGTACTGTCACTATAATATTATATACAGTCACATACTCCTGTATATAGTCTGTACTGTCACTATAATATTATATACAGTCACATACTCCTGTATATAGTCTGTACTGTCACTATAATATTATATACAGTCACATACTCCTGTATATAGTCTGTACTGTCACTATAATATTATATACAGTCACATACTCCTGTATATAGTCTGTACTGTCACTATAATATTATATACAGTCACATACTCCTGTATATAGTCTGTACTGTCACTATAATATTATATACAGTCACATACTCCTGTATATAGTCTGTACTGTCACTATAATATTATATACAGTCACATACTCCTGTATATAGTCTGTACTGTCACTATAATATTATATACAGTCACATACTCCTGTATATAGTCTGTACTGTCACTATAATATTATGTACAGTCACATACTCCTGTATATAGTCTGTACTGTCACTTATATTATATACAGTCACATACTCCTGTATATAGTCTGTACTGTCACTATAATATTATATACAGTCACATACTCCTGTATATAGTCTGTACTGTCACTATAATATTATATACAGTCACATACTCCTGTATATAGTCTGTACTGTCACTATATATTATATACAGTCACATACTCCTGTATATAGTCTGTACTGTCACTATAATATTATATACAGTCACATACTCCTGTATATAGTCTGTACTGTCACTATAATATTATATACAGTCACATACTCCTGTATATAGTCTGTACTGTCACTATAATATTATATACAGTCACATACTCCTGTATATAGTCTGTACTGTCACTATAATATTATATACAGTCACATACTCCTGTATATAGTCTGTACTGTCACTATAATATTATATACAGTCACATACTCCTGTATATAGTCTGTACTGTCACTATAATATTATATACAGTCACATACTCCTGTATATAGTCTGTACTGTCACTATAATATTATATACAGTCACATACTCCTGTATATAGTCTGTACTGTCACTATAATATTATATACAGTCACATACTCCTGTATATAGTCTGTACTGTCACTATAATATTATATACAGTCACATACTCCTGTATATAGTCTGTACTGTCACTGTAATATTATATACAGTCACATACTCCTGTATATAGTCTGTACTGTCACTATAATATTATATACAGTCACATACTCCTGTATATAGTCTGTACTGTCACTATAATATTATATACAGTCACATACTCCTGTATATAGTCTGTACTGTCACTATAATATTATATACAGTCACATACTCCTGTATATAGTCTGTACTGTCACTATAATATTATATACAGTCACATACTCCTGTATATAGTCTGTACTGTCACTATAATATTATATACAGTCACATACTCCTGTATATAGTCTGTACTGTCACTATAATATTATATACAGTCACATACTCCTGTATATAGTCTGTACTGTCACTATAATATTATATACAGTCACATACTCCTGTATATAGTCTGTACTGTCACTATAATATTATATACAGTCACATACTCCTGTATATAGTCTGTACTGTCACTATAATATTATATACAGTCACATACTCCTGTATATAGTCTGTACTGTCACTATAATATTATATACAGTCACATACTCCTGTATATAGTCTGTACTGTCACTATAATATTATATACAGTCACATACTCCTGTATATAGTCTGTACTGTCACTATAATATTATATACAGTCACATACTCCTGTATATAGTCTGTACTGTCACTATAATATTATATACAGTCACATACTCCTGTATATAGTCTGTACTGTCACTATAATATTATATACAGTCACATACTCCTGTATATAGTCTGTACTGTCACTATAATATTATATACAGTCACATACTCCTGTATATAGTCTGTACTGTCACTATAATATTATATACAGTCACATACTCCTGTATATAGTCTGTACTGTCACTATAATATTATATACAGTCACATACTCCTGTATATAGTCTGTACTGTCACTATAATATTATATACAGTCACATACTCCTGTATATAGTCTGTACTGTCACTATAATATTATATACAGTCACATACTCCTGTATATAGTCTGTACTGTCACTATAATATTATATACAGTCACATACTCCTGTATATAGTCTGTACTGTCACTATAATATTATATACAGTCACATACTCCTGTATATAGTCTGTACTGTCACTATAATATTATATACAGTCACATACTCCTGTATATAGTCTGTACTGTCACTATAATATTATATACAGTCACATACTCCTGTATATAGTCTGTACTGTCACTATAATATTATATACAGTCACATACTCCTGTATATAGTCTGTACTGTCACTATAATATTATATACAGTCACATACTCCTGTATATAGTCTGTACTGTCACTATAATATTATATACAGTCACATACTCCTGTATATAGTCTGTACTGTCACTATAATATTATATACAGTCACATACTCCTGTATATAGTCTGTACTGTCACTATAATATTATATACAGTCACATACTCCTGTATATAGTCTGTACTGTCACTATAATATTATGTACAGTCACATACTCCTGTATATAGTCTGTACTGTCACTATAATATTATATACAGTCACATACTCCTGTATATAGTCTGTACTGTCACTATAATATTATATACAGTCACATACTCCTGTATATAGTCTGTACTGTCACTATAATATTATATACAGTCACATACTCCTGTATATAGTCTGTACTGTCACTATAATATTATATACAGTCACATACTCCTGTATATAGTCTGTACTGTCACTATAATATTATATACAGTCACATACTCCTGTATATAGTCTGTACTGTCACTATAATATTATATACAGTCACATACTCCTGTATATAGTCTGTACTGTCACTATAATATTATATACAGTCACATACTCCTGTATATAGTCTGTACTGTCACTATAATATTATATACAGTCACATACTCCTGTATATAGTCTGTACTGTCACTATAATATTATATACAGTCACATACTCCTGTATATAGTCTGTACTGTCACTATAATATTATATACAGTCACATACTCCTGTATATAGTCTGTACTGTCACTGTAATATTATATACAGTCACATACTCCTGTATATAGTCTGTACTGTCACTATAATATTATATACAGTCACATACTCCTGTATATAGTCTGTACTGTCACTATAATATTATATACAGTCACATACTCCTGTATATAGTCTGTACTGTCACTATAATATTATGTACAGTCACATACTCCTGTATATAGTCTGTACTGTCACTATAATATTATATACAGTCACATACTCCTGTATATAGTCTGTACTGTCACTATAATATTATATACAGTCACATACTCCTGTATATAGTCTGTACTGTCACTATAATATTATATACAGTCACATACTCCTGTATATAGTCTGTACTGTCACTATAATATTATATACAGTCACATACTCCTGTATATAGTCTGTACTGTCACTATAATATTATATACAGTCACATACTCCTGTATATAGTCTGTACTGTCACTATAATATTATGTACAGTCACATACTCCTGTATATAGTCTGTACTGTCACTATAATATTATATACAGTCACATACTCCTGTATATAGTCTGTACTGTCACTATAATATTATATACAGTCACATACTCCTGTATATAGTCTGTACTGTCACTATAATATTATATACAGTCACATACTCCTGTATATAGTCTGTACTGTCACTATAATATTATGTACAGTCACATACTCCTGTATATAGTCTGTACTGTCACTATAATATTATATACAGTCACATACTCCTGTATATAGTCTGTACTGTCACTATAATATTATATACAGTCACATACTCCTGTATATAGTCTGTACTGTCACTATAATATTATATACAGTCACATACTCCTGTATATAGTCTGTACTGTCACTATAATATTATATACAGTCACATACTCCTGTATATAGTCTGTACTGTCACTATAATATTATATACAGTCACATACTCCTGTATATAGTCTGTACTGTCACTATAATATTATATACAGTCACATACTCCTGTATATAGTCTGTACTGTCACTATAATATTATATACAGTCACATACTCCTGTATATAGTCTGTACTGTCACTATAATATTATATACAGTCACATACTCCTGTATATAGTCTGTACTGTCACTATAATATTATATACAGTCACATACTCCTGTATATAGTCTGTACTGTCACTATAATATTATATACAGTCACATACTCCTGTATATAGTCTGTACTGTCACTATAATATTATATACAGTCACATACTCCTGTATATAGTCTGTACTGTCACTATAATATTATATACAGTCACATACTCCTGTATATAGTCTGTACTGTCACTATAATATTATATACAGTCACATACTCCTGTATATAGTCTGTACTGTCACTATAATATTATATACAGTCACATACTCCTGTATATAGTCTGTACTGTCACTATAATATTATATACAGTCACATACTCCTGTATATAGTCTGTACTGTCACTATAATATTATATACAGTCACATACTCCTGTATATAGTCTGTACTGTCACTATAATATTATATACAGTCACATACTCCTGTATATAGTCTGTACTGTCACTATAATATTATATACAGTCACATACTCCTGTATATAGTCTGTACTGTCACTATAATATTATATACAGTCACATACTCCTGTATATAGTCTGTACTGTCACTATAATATTATATACAGTCACATACTCCTGTATATAGTCTGTACTGTCACTATAATATTATATACAGTCACATACTCCTGTATATAGTCTGTACTGTCACTATAATATTATATACAGTCACATACTCCTGTATATAGTCTGTACTGTCACTATAATATTATATACAGTCACATACTCCTGTATATAGTCTGTACTGTCACTATAATATTATATACAGTCACATACTCCTGTATATAGTCTGTACTGTCACTATAATATTATATACAGTCACATACTCCTGTATATAGTCTGTACTGTCACTATAATATTATATACAGTCACATACTCCTGTATATAGTCTGTACTGTCACTATAATATTATATACAGTCACATACTCCTGTATATAGTCTGTACTGTCACTATAATATTATATACAGTCACATACTCCTGTATATAGTCTGTACTGTCACTATAATATTATATACAGTCACATACTCCTGTATATAGTCTGTACTGTCACTATAATATTATATACAGTCACATACTCCTGTATATAGTCTGTACTGTCACTATAATATTATATACAGTCACATACTCCTGTATATAGTCTGTACTGTCACTATAATATTATATACAGTCACATACTCCTGTATATAGTCTGTACTGTCACTATAATATTATATACAGTCACATACTCCTGTATATAGTCTGTACTGTCACTATAATATTATATACAGTCACATACTCCTGTATATAGTCTGTACTGTCACTATAATATTATATACAGTCACATACTCCTGTATATAGTCTGTACTGTCACTATAATATTATATACAGTCACATACTCCTGTATATAGTCTGTACTGTCACTATAATATTATATACAGTCACATACTCCTGTATATAGTCTGTACTGTCACTATAATATTATATACAGTCACATACTCCTGTATATAGTCTGTACTGTCACATAATATTATATACAGTCACATACTCCTGTATATAGTCTGTACTGTCACTATAATATTATATACAGTCACATACTCCTGTATATAGTCTGTACTGTCACTATAATATTATATACAGTCACATACTCCTGTATATAGTCTGTACTGTCACTATAATATTATATACAGTCACATACTCCTGTATATAGTCTGTACTGTCACTATAATATTATATACAGTCACATACTCCTGTATATAGTCTGTACTGTCACTATAATATTATATACAGTCACATACTCCTGTATATAGTCTGTACTGTCACTATAATATTATATACAGTCACATACTCCTGTATATAGTCTGTACTGTCACTATAATATTATATACAGTCACATACTCCTGTATATAGTCTGTACTGTCACTATAATATTATGTACAGTCACATACTCCTGTATATAGTCTGTACTGTCACTATAATATTATATACAGTCACATACTCCTGTATATAGTCTGTACTGTCACTATAATATTATATACAGTCACATACTCCTGTATATAGTCTGTACTGTCACTATAATATTATATACAGTCACATACTCCTGTATATAGTCTGTACTGTCACTATAATATTATATACAGTCACATACTCCTGTATATAGTCTGTACTGTCACTATAATATTATATACAGTCACATACTCCTGTATATAGTCTGTACTGTCACTATAATATTATATACAGTCACATACTCCTGTATATAGTCTGTACTGTCACTATAATATTATATACAGTCACATACTCCTGTATATAGTCTGTACTGTCACTATAATATTATATACAGTCACATACTCCTGTATATAGTCTGTACTGTCACTATAATATTATATACAGTCACATACTCCTGTATATAGTCTGTACTGTCACTATAATATTATATACAGTCACATACTCCTGTATATAGTCTGTACTGTCACTATAATATTATATACAGTCACATACTCCTGTATATAGTCTGTACTGTCACTATAATATTATATACAGTCACATACTCCTGTATATAGTCTGTACTGTCACTATAATATTATATACAGTCACATACTCCTGTATATAGTCTGTACTGTCACTATAATATTATATACAGTCACATACTCCTGTATATAGTCTGTACTGTCACTATAATATTATATACAGTCACATACTCCTGTATATAGTCTGTACTGTCACTATAATATTATATACAGTCACATACTCCTGTATATAGTCTGTACTGTCACTATAATATTATATACAGTCACATACTCCTGTATATAGTCTGTACTGTCACTATAATATTATATACAGTCACATACTCCTGTATATAGTCTGTACTGTCACTATAATATTATATACAGTCACATACTCCTGTATATAGTCTGTACTGTCACTATAATATTATATACAGTCACATACTCCTGTATATAGTCTGTACTGTCACTATAATATTATATACAGTCACATACTCCTGTATATAGTCTGTACTGTCACTATAATATTATATACAGTCACATACTCCTGTATATAGTCTGTACTGTCACTATAATATTATATACAGTCACATACTCCTGTATATAGTCTGTACTGTCACTATAATATTATATACAGTCACATACTCCTGTATATAGTCTGTACTGTCACTATAATATTATATACAGTCACATACTCCTGTATATAGTCTGTACTGTCACTATAATATTATATACAGTCACATACTCCTGTATATAGTCTGTACTGTCACTATAATATTATATACAGTCACATACTCCTGTATATAGTCTGTACTGTCACTATAATATTATATACAGTCACATACTCCTGTATATAGTCTGTACTGTCACTATAATATTATATACAGTCACATACTCCTGTATATAGTCTGTACTGTCACTATAATATTATATACAGTCACATACTCCTGTATATAGTCTGTACTGTCACTATAATATTATATACAGTCACATACTCCTGTATATAGTCTGTACTGTCACTATAATATTATATACAGTCACATACTCCTGTATATAGTCTGTACTGTCACTATATATTATATACAGTCACATACTCCTGTATATAGTCTGTACTGTCACTATAATATTATATACAGTCACATACTCCTGTATATAGTCTGTACTGTCACTATAATATTATATACAGTCACATACTCCTGTATATAGTCTGTACTGTCACTATAATATTATATACAGTCACATACTCCTGTATATAGTCTGTACTGTCACTATAATATTATATACAGTCACATACTCCTGTATATAGTCTGTACTGTCACTATAATATTATATACAGTCACATACTCCTGTATATAGTCTGTACTGTCACTATAATATTATATACAGTCACATACTCCTGTATATAGTCTGTACTGTCACTATAATATTATATACAGTCACATACTCCTGTATATAGTCTGTACTGTCACTATAATATTATATACAGTCACATACTCCTGTATATAGTCTGTACTGTCACTATAATATTATATACAGTCACATACTCCTGTATATAGTCTGTACTGTCACTATAATATTATATACAGTCACATACTCCTGTATATAGTCTGTACTGTCACTATAATATTATATACAGTCACATACTCCTGTATATAGTCTGTACTGTCACTATAATATTATATACAGTCACATACTCCTGTATATAGTCTGTACTGTCACTATAATATTATATACAGTCACATACTCCTGTATATAGTCTGTACTGTCACTATAATATTATATACAGTCACATACTCCTGTATATAGTCTGTACTGTCACTATAATATTATATACAGTCACATACTCCTGTATATAGTCTGTACTGTCACTATAATATTATATACAGTCACATACTCCTGTATATAGTCTGTACTGTCACTATAATATTATATACAGTCACATACTCCTGTATATAGTCTGTACTGTCACTATAATATTATATACAGTCACATACTCCTGTATATAGTCTGTACTGTCACTATAATATTATATACAGTCACATACTCCTGTATATAGTCTGTACTGTCACTATAATATTATATACAGTCACATACTCCTGTATATAGTCTGTACTGTCACTATAATATTATATACAGTCACATACTCCTGTATATAGTCTGTACTGTCACTATAATATTATATACAGTCACATACTCCTGTATATAGTCTGTACTGTCACTATAATATTATATACAGTCACATACTCCTGTATATAGTCTGTACTGTCACTATAATATTATATACAGTCACATACTCCTGTATATAGTCTGTACTGTCACTATAATATTATATACAGTCACATACTCCTGTATATAGTCTGTACTGTCACTATAATATTATATACAGTCACATACTCCTGTATATAGTCTGTACTGTCACTATAATATTATATACAGTCACATACTCCTGTATATAGTCTGTACTGTCACTATAATATTATGTACAGTCACATACTCCTGTATATAGTCTGTACTGTCACTATAATATTATATACAGTCACATACTCCTGTATATAGTCTGTACTGTCACTATATATATTATATACAGTCACATACTCCTGTATATAGTCTGTACTGTCACTATAATATTATATACAGTCACATACTCCTGTATATAGTCTGTACTGTCACTATAATATTATATACAGTCACATACTCCTGTATATAGTCTGTACTGTCACTATAATATTATATACAGTCACATACTCCTGTATATAGTCTGTACTGTCACTATAATATTATATACAGTCACATACTCCTGTATATAGTCTGTACTGTCACTATAATATTATATACAGTCACATACTCCTGTATATAGTCTGTACTGTCACTATAATATTATATACAGTCACATACTCCTGTATATAGTCTGTACTGTCACTATAATATTATATACAGTCACATACTCCTGTATATAGTCTGTACTGTCACTATAATATTATATACAGTCACATACTCCTGTATATAGTCTGTACTGTCACTATAATATTATATACAGTCACATACTCCTGTATATAGTCTGTACTGTCACTATAATATTATATACAGTCACATACTCCTGTATATAGTCTGTACTGTCACTATAATATTATATACAGTCACATACTCCTGTATATAGTCTGTACTGTCACTATAATATTATATACAGTCACATACTCCTGTATATAGTCTGTACTGTCACTATATATATTATATACAGTCACATACTCCTGTATATAGTCTGTACTGTCACTATAATATTATGTACAGTCACATACTCCTGTATATAGTCTGTACTGTCACTATAATATTATATACAGTCACATACTCCTGTATATAGTCTGTACTGTCACTATATATATTATATACAGTCACATACTCCTGTATATAGTCTGTACTGTCACTATAATATTATATACAGTCACATACTCCTGTATATAGTCTGTACTGTCACTATAATATTATATACAGTCACATACTCCTGTATATAGTCTGTACTGTCACTATAATATTATATACAGTCACATACTCCTGTATATAGTCTGTACTGTCACTATAATATTATATACAGTCACATACTCCTGTATATAGTCTGTACTGTCACTATAATATTATATACAGTCACATACTCCTGTATATAGTCTGTACTGTCACTATAATATTATATACAGTCACATACTCCTGTATATAGTCTGTACTGTCACTATATATATTATATACAGTCACATACTCCTGTATATAGTCTGTACTGTCACTATAATATTATGTACAGTCACATACTCCTGTATATAGTCTGTACTGTCACTTATAATATTATATACAGTCACATACTCCTGTATATAGTCTGTACTGTCACTATAATATTATATACAGTCACATACTCCTGTATATAGTCTGTACTGTCACTATAATATTATGTACAGTCACATACTCCTGTATATAGTCTGTACTGTCACTATAATATTATATACAGTCACATACTCCTGTATATAGTCTGTACTGTCACTATAATATTATATACAGTCACATACTCCTGTATATAGTCTGTACTGTCACTATAATATTATATACAGTCACATACTCCTGTATATAGTCTGTACTGTCACTATAATATTATATACAGTCACATACTCCTGTATATAGTCTGTACTGTCACTATAATATTATATACAGTCACATACTCCTGTATATAGTCTGTACTGTCACTATAATATTATATACAGTCACATACTCCTGTATATAGTCTGTACTGTCACTATAATATTATATACAGTCACATACTCCTGTATATAGTCTGTACTGTCACTATAATATTATGTACAGTCACATACTCCTGTATATAGTCTGTACTGTCACTATAATATTATATACAGTCACATACTCCTGTATATAGTCTGTACTGTCACTATAATATTATATACAGTCACATACTCCTGTATATAGTCTGTACTGTCACTATAATATTATATACAGTCACATACTCCTGTATATAGTCTGTACTGTCACTATAATATTATATACAGTCACATACTCCTGTATATAGTCTGTACTGTCACTATAATATTATATACAGTCACATACTCCTGTATATAGTCTGTACTGTCACTATAATATTATATACAGTCACATACTCCTGTATATAGTCTGTACTGTCACTATAATATTATATACAGTCACATACTCCTGTATATAGTCTGTACTGTCACTATAATATTATATACAGTCACATACTCCTGTATATAGTCTGTACTGTCACTATAATATTATATACAGTCACATACTCCTGTATATAGTCTGTACTGTCACTATAATATTATATACAGTCACATACTCCTGTATATAGTCTGTACTGTCACTATAATATTATATACAGTCACATACTCCTGTATATAGTCTGTACTGTCACTATAATATTATATACAGTCACATACTCCTGTATATAGTCTGTACTGTCACTATAATATTATATACAGTCACATACTCCTGTATATAGTCTGTACTGTCACTATAATATTATATACAGTCACATACTCCTGTATATAGTCTGTACTGTCACTATAATATTATATACAGTCACATACTCCTGTATATAGTCTGTACTGTCACTATAATATTATATACAGTCACATACTCCTGTATATAGTCTGTACTGTCACTATAATATTATATACAGTCACATACTCCTGTATATAGTCTGTACTGTCACTATAATATTATATACAGTCACATACTCCTGTATATAGTCTGTACTGTCACTATAATATTATATACAGTCACATACTCCTGTATATAGTCTGTACTGTCACTATAATATTATATACAGTCACATACTCCTGTATATAGTCTGTACTGTCACTATAATATTATATACAGTCACATACTCCTGTATATAGTCTGTACTGTCACTATAATATTATATACAGTCACATACTCCTGTATATAGTCTGTACTGTCACTATAATATTATATACAGTCACATACTCCTGTATATAGTCTGTACTGTCACTATAATATTATATACAGTCACATACTCCTGTATATAGTCTGTACTGTCACTATAATATTATATACAGTCACATACTCCTGTATATAGTCTGTACTGTCACTATAATATTATATACAGTCACATACTCCTGTATATAGTCTGTACTGTCACTATAATATTATATACAGTCACATACTCCTGTATATAGTCTGTACTGTCACTATAATATTATATACAGTCACATACTCCTGTATATAGTCTGTACTGTCACTATAATATTATATACAGTCACATACTCCTGTATATAGTCTGTACTGTCACTATAATATTATATACAGTCACATACTCCTGTATATAGTCTGTACTGTCACTATAATATTATATACAGTCACATACTCCTGTATATAGTCTGTACTGTCACTATAATATTATATACAGTCACATACTCCTGTATATAGTCTGTACTGTCACTATAATATTATATACAGTCACATACTCCTGTATATAGTCTGTACTGTCACTATAATATTATATACAGTCACATACTCCTGTATATAGTCTGTACTGTCACTATAATATTATATACAGTCACATACTCCTGTATATAGTCTGTACTGTCACTATAATATTATATACAGTCACATACTCCTGTATATAGTCTGTACTGTCACTATAATATTATATACAGTCACATACTCCTGTATATAGTCTGTACTGTCACTATAATATTATATACAGTCACATACTCCTGTATATAGTCTGTACTGTCACTATAATATTATATACAGTCACATACTCCTGTATATAGTCTGTACTGTCACTATAATATTATATACAGTCACATACTCCTGTATATAGTCTGTACTGTCACTATAATATTATGTACAGTCACATACTCCTGTATATAGTCTGTACTGTCACTATAATATTATGTACAGTCACATACTCCTGTATATAGTCTGTACTGTCACTATAATATTATATACAGTCACATACTCCTGTATATAGTCTGTACTGTCACTATAATATTATATACAGTCACATACTCCTGTATATAGTCTGTACTGTCACTATAATATTATATACAGTCACATACTCCTGTATATAGTCTGTACTGTCACTATAATATTATATACAGTCACATACTCCTGTATATAGTCTGTACTGTCACTATAATATTATATACAGTCACATACTCCTGTATATAGTCTGTACTGTCACTATAATATTATATACAGTCACATACTCCTGTATATAGTCTGTACTGTCACTATAATATTATATACAGTCACATACTCCTGTATATAGTCTGTACTGTCACTATATATATTATATACAGTCACATACTCCTGTATATAGTCTGTACTGTCACTATAATATTATATACAGTCACATACTCCTGTATATAGTCTGTACTGTCACTATAATATTATATACAGTCACATACTCCTGTATATAGTCTGTACTGTCACTATAATATTATATACAGTCACATACTCCTGTATATAGTCTGTACTGTCACTATAATATTATATACAGTCACATACTCCTGTATATAGTCTGTACTGTCACTATAATATTATATACAGTCACATACTCCTGTATATAGTCTGTACTGTCACTATAATATTATATACAGTCACATACTCCTGTATATAGTCTGTACTGTCACTATAATATTATATACAGTCACATACTCCTGTATATAGTCTGTACTGTCACTATATATATTATATACAGTCACATACTCCTGTATATAGTCTGTACTGTCACTATAATATTATATACAGTCACATACTCCTGTATATAGTCTGTACTGTCACTATAATATTATATACAGTCACATACTCCTGTATATAGTCTGTACTGTCACTATAATATTATATACAGTCACATACTCCTGTATATAGTCTGTACTGTCACTATAATATTATATACAGTCACATACTCCTGTATATAGTCTGTACTGTCACTATAATATTATATACAGTCACATACTCCTGTATATAGTCTGTACTGTCACTATAATATTATATACAGTCACATACTCCTGTATATAGTCTGTACTGTCACTATAATATTATATACAGTCACATACTCCTGTATATAGTCTGTACTGTCACTATAATATTATATACAGTCACATACTCCTGTATATAGTCTGTACTGTCACTATAATATTATATACAGTCACATACTCCTGTATATAGTCTGTACTGTCACTATAATATTATATACAGTCACATACTCCTGTATATAGTCTGTACTGTCACTATAATATTATATACAGTCACATACTCCTGTATATAGTCTGTACTGTCACTATAATATTATGTACAGTCACATACTCCTGTATATAGTCTGTACTGTCACTATAATATTATGTACAGTCACATACTCCTGTATATAGTCTGTACTGTCACTATAATATTATATACAGTCACATACTCCTGTATATAGTCTGTACTGTCACTATATATTATATACAGTCACATACTCCTGTATATAGTCTGTACTGTCACTATAATATTACATACAGTCACATACTCCCTGTATATAGTCTGTACTGTCACTATAATATTATATACAGTCACATACTCCTGTATATAGTCTGTACTGTCACTATATATTATGTACAGTCACATACTCCGAAAGCGCTGTCACTATAATATTATGTACAGTCACATACTCCTGTATATAGTCTGTACTGTCACTATAATATTATGTACAGTCACATACCCTGTATATAGTCTGTACTGTCACTATAATATTATACAGTCACATACTCCTGTATATAGTCTGTACTGTCACTATAATATTATATACAGTCACATACTCCTGTATATAGTCTGTACTGTCACTATAATATTATATACAGTCACATACTCCTGTATATAGTCTGTACTGTCACTATAATATTATATACAGTCACATACTCCTGTATATAGTCTGTACTGTCACTATAATATTATATACAGTCACATACTCCTGTATATAGTCTGTACTGTCACTATAATATTATATACAGTCACATACTCCTGTATATAGTCTGTACTGTCACTATATTATATACAGTCACATACTCCTGTATATAGTCTGTACTGTCACTATAATATTATATACAGTCACATACTCCTGTATATAGTCTGTACTGTCACTATAATATTAAATACCCTGTATATAGTCTGTACAGTCACTAATATACTCCTGTATATAGTCTGTACTGTCACTATAATATTATATACAGTCACATACTCCTGTATATAGTCTGTACTGTCACTATAATATTATATACAGTCACATACTCCTGTATATAGTCTGTACTGTCACTATAATATTATATACAGTCACATACTCCTGTATATAGTCTGTACTGTCACTATAATATTATATACAGTCACATACTCCTGTATATAGTCTGTACTGTCACTATAATATTATATACAGTCACATACTCCTGTATATAGTCTGTACTGTCACTATAATATTATATACAGTCACATACTCCTGTATATAGTCTGTACTGTCACTATAATAATATACAGTCACATACTCCTGTATATAGTCACTGTCACTATAATATTATATACAGTCACATACTCCTGTATATAGTCTGTACTGTCACTATAATATTATATACAGTCACATACTCCTGTATATAGTCTGTACTGTCACTATAATATTATATACAGTCACATACTCCTGTATATAGTCTGTACTGTCACTATAATATTATATACAGTCACATACTCCTGTATATAGTCTGTACTGTCACTATAATATTATATACAGTCACATACTCCCTGTATATAGTCTGTACTGTCACTATAATATTATATACAGTCACATACTCCTGTATATAGTCTGTACTGTCACTATAATATTATATACAGTCACATACTCCTGTATATAGTCTGTACTGTCACTATAATATTATATACAGTCACATACTCCTGTATATAGTCTGTACTGTCACTAATATATACAGTCACTACCCTGTATAATATTATATACAGTCACATACTCCTGTATATAGTCTGTACTGTCACTATAATATTATATACAGTCACATACTCCTGTATATAGTCTGTACTGTCACTATAATATTATGTACAGTCACATACTCCTGTATATAGTCTGTACTGTCACTATAATATTATATAAGTCACATACTCCTGTATATAGTACTGTCACTATAGTATAATATTATATACAGTCACATACTCCTGTATATAGTCTGTACTGTCACTATAATATTATATACAGTCACATACTCCTGTATATAGTCTGTACTGTCACTTATATATTATATACAGTCACATACTCCTGTATATAGTCTGTACTGTCACTATAATATTATATACAGTCACATACTCCTGTACATAGTCTGTACTGTCACTATATATTATATACAGTCACATACTCCTGTATATAGTCTGTACTGTCACTATAATATTATATACAGTCACATACTCCTGTATATAGTCTGTACTGTCACTATAATATTATATACAGTCACATACTCCTGTATATAGTCTGTACTGTCACTATAATATTATATACAGTCACATACTCCTGTATATAGTCTGTACTGTCACTAAAAAAGAAAACGACGTAAATATTATGTACAGTCACATACTCCTGTATATAGTCTGTACTGTCACTATAATATTATATACAGTCACATACTCCTGTATATAGTCTGTACTGTCACTATAATATTATATACAGTCACATACTCCTGTATATAGTCTGTACTGTCACTATAATATTATATACAGTCACATACTCCTGTATATAGTCTGTACTGTCACTATATATATTATATACAGTCACATACTCCTGTATATAGTCTGTACTGTCACTATAATATTATATACAGTCACATACTCCTGTATATAGTCTGTACTGTCACTATAATATTATATACAGTCACATACTGTATATAGTCTGTACTGTCACTATAATATTATATACAGTCACATACTCCTGTATATAGTCTGTACTGTCACTATATATATTATATACAGTCACATACTCCTGTATATAGTCTGTACTGTCACTATAATATTATATACAGTCACATACTCCTGTATATAGTCTGTACTGTCACTATAATATTATGTACAGTCACATACTCCTGTATATAGTCTGTACTGTCACTATAATATTATATACAGTCACATACTCCTGTATATAGTCTGTACTGTCACTATAATATTATATACAGTCACATACTCCTGTATATAGTCTGTACTGTCACTATATATATTATATACAGTCACATACTCCTGTATATAGTCTGTACTGTCACTTATATATTATATACAGTCACATACTCCTGTATATAGTCTGTACTGTCACTATAATATTATATACAGTCACATACTCCTGTATATAGTCTGTACTGTCACTATATATTATATACAGTCACATACTCCTGTATATAGTCTGTACTGTCACTTATATATTATATACAGTCACATACTCCTGTATATAGTCTGTACTGTCACTTATATATTATATACAGTCACATACTCCTGTATATAGTCTGTACTGTCACTTATATATTATGTACAGTCACATACTCCTGTATATAGTCTGTACTGTCACTATAATATTATATACAGTCACATACTCCTGTATATAGTCTGTACTGTCACTATATATTATATACAGTCACATACTCCTGTATATAGTCTGTACTGTCACTATATATATTATATACAGTCACATACTCCTGTATATAGTCTGTACTGTCACTTATATACGTCACATACTCCTGTATATAGTCTGTACTGTCACTATATATTATATACAGTCACATACTCCTGTATATAGTCTGTACTGTCACTAATATATTATATACAGTCACATACTCCTGTATATAGTCTGTACTGTCACTATAATTATGTACAGTGACATACTCCTGTATATAGTCTGTACTGTCACTATAATATTATATATAGTCACATATTCCTGTATATAGTCTGTACTGTCACTTATATGTTATTTACAGTCACATACTCCTGTATATAGTCTGTACTGTCAATTATATATTATGTACAGTCACATACTCCTGTATATAGTCTGTACTGTCACTATATATATTATTTACAGTCACATACTCCTGTATATAGTCTGTACTGTCACTTATATTATGTACAGTCACATACTCCTATATATAGTCTGTACTGTCACTTTATATTATATACAGTCACATACTACTGTGTATAGTCTGTACTGTCACTATAATATTATATACAGTCACATACTCCGGTATATAGTCTGAACTGTCACTATATATATTATATACAGTCACATACTCATGTATATAATCTGTACTGTCACTATATATATTATATACAGTCACATACTCCTGTATATAGTCTGTACTGTCACTTATATATTATGTACAGTCACATACTCCTGTATATAGTCTGTACTGTCACTTATATATTATTTACAGTCACATACTCCTGTATATAGTCTGTACTGTCACTTATATATTATCTGCAGTCACATACTCCTGTATATAGTCTGTACTGTCACTATATATTATGTACAGTCACATACTCCTGTATATAGTCTGTACTGTCACTATAATATTATATACAGTCACATACTCCTGTATATAGTCTGTACTGTCACTATAATATTATATACAGTCACATACTCCTGTATATAGTCTGTACTGTCACATATATTATATACGTAATACCCTGTATATACAGTCACATACTCCTGTATATAGTCTGTACTGTCACTATAATATTATATACAGTCACATACTCCTGTATATAGTCTGTACTGTCACTATAATATTATATACAGTCACATACTCCTGTATATAGTCTGTACTGTCACTATATATATTATATACAGTCACATACTCCTGTATATAGTCTGTACTGTCACTATAATATTATATACAGTCACATACTCCTGTATATAGTCTGTACTGTCACTATATATTATATACAGTCACATACTCCTGTATATAGTCTGTACTGTCACTATATATATTATATACAGTCACATACTCCTGTATATAGTCTGTACTGTCACTATATATATTATATACAGTCACATACTCCTGTATATAGTCTGTACTGTCACTATATATATTATATACAGTCACATACTCCTGTATATAGTCTGTACTGTCACTATATAATATTATATACAGTCACATACTCCTGTATATAGTCTGTACTGTCACTATATATATTATATACAGTCACATACTCCTGTATATAGTCTGTACTGTCACTATATATTATATACAGTCACATACTCCTGTATATAGTCTGTACTGTCACTATATATATTATATACAGTCACATACTCCTGTATATAGTCTGTACTGTCACTATATATATTATATACAGTCACATACTCCTGTATATAGTCTGTACTGTCACTATAATATTATATACAGTCACATACTCCTGTATATAGTCTGTACTGTCATTATATTATATACAGTCACATACTCCTGTATATAGTCTGTACTGTCACTATAATATTATATACAGTCACATACTCCTGTATATAGTCTGTACTGTCACTTATATATTATATACAGTCACATACTCCTGTATATAGTCAGTCACTTAATATTATACTCCTGTATATAGTCTGTACTGTCACTATATATATTATATACAGTCACATACTCCTGTATATAGTCTGTACTGTCACTATATATATTATGTACAGTCACATACTCCTGTATATAGTCTGTACTGTCACTATAATATTATATACAGTCACATACTCCTGTATATAGTCTGTACTGTCACTATATATATTATATACAGTCACATACTCCTGTATATAGTCTGTACTGTCACTATAATATTATATACAGTCACATACTCCTGTATATAGTCTGTACTGTCACTATAATATTATATACAGTCACATACTCCTGTATATAGTCTGTACTGTCACTATATATATTATATACAGTCACATACTCCTGTATATAGTCTGTACTGTCACTATAATATTATATACAGTCACATACTCCTGTATATAGTCTGTACTGTCACTATATATATTATGTACAGTCACATACTCCTGTATATAGTCTGTACTGTCACTATATATTATATACAGTCACATACTCCTGTATATAGTCTGTACTGTCACTATATATTATATACAGTCACATACTCCTGTATATAGTCTGTACTGTCACTATAATATTATATACAGTCACATACTCCTGTATATAGTCTGTACTGTCACTATATATTATATACAGTCACATACTCCTGTATATAGTCTGTACTGTCACTATAATATTATATACAGTCACATACTCCTGTATATAGTCTGTACTGTCACTATATATATTATATACAGTCACATACTCCTGTATATAGTCTGTACTGTCACTATAATATTATGTACAGTCACATACTCCTGTATATAGTCTGTACTGTCACTATAATATTATATATAGTCACAAACTCCTGTATATAGTCTGTACTGTCACTATATATGTTATATACAGTCACATACTCCTGTATATAGTCTGTACTGTCAATTATATATT